>CM002479.1:8628192-8644108 GCA_000325765.3 Leersia perrieri
TGCCCGGATTCTTTTTCTTCTCCCAAGCAAGTACCTCTGCAAATAAAAACACACGAAATTCATTGTGTATCAATATTTGTTCAAATATATAATAAGTAAATCTAACATAGAACATATACACCTTTGGTTGATAAATATATAAGGTAGTCATGCTCATATCTAAGCTAGTTATGTCCTCATCACTCCCCATGCTTCAGCTGTCAGAAGCAAAAAAAAAAAAAAGTGCAGAGTATGGATGCATACAGACTTTGCATTATATACATCGGGAAATTTTGGCAAATTTAATCTTAGTTTACAATTAGAACCTTTTTTGCAAAAGAGCTTTGCATTATTTTGCAACAAGCTCATGATTGGACTCGTTAGCCTTACGATCAAGTGGGAGAATGTTAGGTTGATCTGGTCAACGAGCCAGATAGAGAAGCAGGGCAAGGCCCACCCCAAGCCCATGCAATCCTTAACACGGTAAATCCGCTCTTAATGAAAATTTAGCGCAATGATCGGAAGCGCAAAATTAACGCTAAAACGGACTCGCCCCGACTCCCGTACGCTATAAAAACTAAGAGGACTAATTCCCGGGAGAGTTGACGAACTAACACGATCTCATCTCCTCCCAAACCCCAAAACTGATCCTAAGATCAGCGTATCAGGGAGATCGAAGGACAAAATCCAATTGTTGGGTGATCTCCATCACCAGTGATCGCTTTCTGTCGATTTTCTACTAGCCACTATGCTACACCAGTGTGTTCATGACGACATCTATGGCTTCATCGGATTCTGGTCAGTATTCACCTTATTTCGCATCAGAAATCGGTGATCATGCTATGCATAAGTTTATGATTCTAAGAACTAGCTCCAACATACATAAATAAAAAATATTAACGTTGAACAAATTATCTAACTAATGCTAATTTAGAAGGTTATCGCCGAAATCATAATTCGAGAACAGTTGTACTCATAATCCATAAGTTCCTAAGCTGCATAGTCTTTTTGTCGTCATATTTTTACACCATGTGGTAGACAAATTAAAATTGTTACAGTGGATGTACTTAATTTTTCCAGTTCTCGTACTAAGTCTAAAACCTTTTCAAGATTTTAATGTAGTAGTCCTGTAGTCGACAAATTAAGTAAGGCAGTTGCCATGGTGGAACTCTCATGTCGTCACAGAATACGTTTGTTACTGTTTTTTTTTTTACAAAATTACACGCGCTAGACAAAATTAATGCACTGGATATACTTAATTTTCAATCTTCATGTTGATCTCGTGATAAATCTAAAACCCTTTCAAGGTTTTAAAGTCCTAGTCCTGATCGATGGTTGACAACATAAATAGGATGATTATGGTAGGTTGGTATTATAACCTTTTCTGAAAGTGACAACACCAAAAACATATACTTGGTACACCTTTTCAAAAAAGTAGATGTGCCACCTGCATCTCTGTTTAAAAGTTTTCAAATTTCCCCTTATACTTTTAGAGTAATATCTCAAATCTGAATTCTAATAGTCACGTATATAAAATAATGAAATGTTGTTAAATATTCCCTATAGAAAAAACATTGGTCACCCATTTTATGGAATTTCTTTATATTTCAGTCAACGTTATAACATAGTGCAACTACGTGCTATCTAAAATGAAAGATAAAAAGGCCCATGGAGCCAGAGTAATCTATAATTTTCTTTTAAAAATACGATAGATGTAGTTCAATTGTACTACAAGTCTGTAACTATAATGTAATTTGCACGTGATTTATGATTTTCTTCGAGATTACACAGACGTTAATAAAAAAATCAACACTCATGCGTGAGAGAATTTAACGCGCTAATGTATTTTAAAAAGTTACGTATGAGTTACGCTATACTTACATGCAATTAACGCACTAGAATGGTTGTAATATACATTTGCTATATTTTAAAAAAGAATAAACTACATGTATTTTGCATCATCTATCACAAAAATATAGATGTAAAAACATGTCTCACAAAATCACATATTTAGTATTTACATTATCACAAAACTATATGTTTAGTGTCTTCATTATCACAAAACTATAGGTTTAATGTTTTCATTATGGCAAAATTTCAGGTTTAAGCAATGCTAGAACATGTAGTTTTGTAATAATGTATTGCTAAAACCTATAGTTATGTGATAATTGAGACACTAAGCATGTATTCTTATGATAATGAAAATACTAGATTTGTAGTATTGTGTAACAAGCTCTTGAATCTGTAGTTTTATAATACACAGAGATACTAAATCTGTAGTTTTGTAAAACAAGTTCTTAAATATGTAGTTTTGTGATAGATTGTGCAAAATACCTCTAGTTTTATGAAATTTACTCTTTAAAAAATGATATTAAATGTACAAAGAATTTCTTTCTTTAATCATCATTGTTTCTCTGAAGGCATACGTGACCCAGGACAATGTGTTGATTTCGACGCTCATGGTGAGGGAAGCCATCCTCTACTCCGCTCACCTTCAGCTGCCCGACAAGATGCCAACGTCGGAGAAGCGCGCGCACGCCGAGCGCATGATCCAGGACATGGGGCTCACCGGGGCTATGGACACACGCATTGGTGGCCGGATCACCAAGGGCATTAGCGGCGGGCAGCGGAAGCGGGTGAGCATCTGCGTTGAGATGTTGACACGGCCGCGGCTGCTGTTCCTCGACGAGCCCACCAGCGGGCTCGACAGCGCCGCCTCCTACCACGTCATGAGCCACATCACCATGGTCGCTCCCAAGGAAGGGATGACTGTCGTCGCCGCCATACACCAGCCTGGTGAAGTCTACGAGCTTTTTCATAGCCTCTGCTTGCTGGCCAACGGGAGGACGGTCTTCTTTGGCACTGTTACTGATGCTAGCGAGGTAAACTTTCTCCTAATTTGAAGGCCACTACATTGGGGTCCAGCCTTGTCGCCAGATGAGCGCTCGGGTTTTTTTTATTGTATTTCCCGTAAAAAGAATTTCAAATCAAAAGGAAAAAGGGAAAAGTTAATGGAAAGTATGAACTGAAAGAAAAATTAAAAAATTTTCAAACTTAAAAAGAATGAAAAGTTTCAACCTGAAAAAGAAAAGAAACAAGTGTCAAATAGAAAGAAATGAAACATTTTCAAAATGAAAGGAATTGAAAATTTAAAATAGAAAGAAACAGAAATTTTCAAATGAAATAGTAAAAAAATGCAAAAAAAAATCGGCCGATGGCGGCGGCTAGGCCTCGCCGATGGTGGCAGCGGCTGCCGAGAGGGCAGCCCGGCCTCGCCACCCGCATCCGCGTAGACCCGACGACCCACGATGGCAGTGGTGAGGGTAGGGGAGGGGGACTGGCGCTGTCTCGGGGTCGACATCGTCAATGGTGGCGCGATGAGGTCATTGTGATCGTCGACAACCGCAGGGAGTTCGTCGTTGTTATCGACGGTGCGGCGTGCGGGTTAGGCGGAGCCGCTGTGGGCATCAAAGCCATCGCCGGGCATTGACACGGGGCTTGCCATCAATGGCGCCGCTGGGAGGCCGTCGTCGTTGTCGACAACGCAATTAGGTCATCGTCATTGACGACAGGTCAATGCATTGGGAGAGGCGGTGGCGCTGGGAGGTTGGTTGTCGTCGTTGTCAATGGCATGAGGAGGTGGCGTTGTCGGTGCAGCCGTGGCGTCAGCACAAGGCGCAGCTTGGCCGCCACTGGTGAAGGTTGCCGCCGAGGCCACGTGCGCCTGCCTTCGTCCCGTTGTCGCCCGCCACGTTGTCAGTGGACTAGGCTAGATCTGGGAGGGAAAAGTTAGAGAGAGAAAATGGTAGGAGAAAGTAAGAGAGGGATAAGGGGAAGTAAATATCTGGTCATCCATTAGTCTCCATTACAGAAGAGCAGTTGGGAATCCTTGCGCCATTAGCGCCCAAGCGTCCAATAGCTTTTGTGATGCATAGGTCATCCAAATGTTGTTATGTTGAGTTAAAAAAAATGTTGTTATGTTGAGTAAATTTTCTTGCTATGCTCATATAAGAATTCAAATACTTGTGAGCACTTTCATATTACAATTCAATAATGTTATGACATTGTCCAATAGTTCAGCTGAAAAATGTAAGATAAATTACAGAAAGAAAGTAAACAAAAGAAAGAACTGCACTAGTCGCCACATTATAGGATAAAAACTAGTGTCGCTGGCAACACTTTCGGCTAGAACCCTCTAGTCCCTTAGATCGGAGGTGTGATGCTTCCGCATGGTGCTTCGGCTGGTGGAGGCGGTGCCGCATCGCCGGAGCGGAAGGAAAACAAACAAATTTCTTTCTGGTCCCGTTTCTCCCTGCTTATGATTATTAATTCTAGTCCAAATTATTAGAAGTCTAAAATAAACAATTAATAGATTATTGAGATATCTTATTATAATCCATAGCAGAGATTAACATAATCTATGCTCTACTTGAAGCGAGCCTTTTCGGATTAGTAGGTAAATAATGCCCATCTTATCACTTACTCCCCATTTTAGCCTTGTAAACTCAATAATTTTGTCCCCAATAATCTATTAAGCAAGTTTCATAACTTATTATCCTCATGCTTACGGTTCAATGTAGAAGGAATATTCTGGCAAAATGGCATAAGAGCTCGTATGTGGGGATTAGATGGCAAAAAATCAACGTCATAGAAAAAAAACATGGCATTTGGGTGTGCGCCACTTAAGAGGATGGCAAATAATCAAACAATCTAACAATTTAGGGAAACAAACAACTCACATCTTAATCCATCTCAGTAATATTAAGACGAAACAAACATGGCCTACATGGGATCGCTTCAAAAATATACAAGAGAAGACATCACTTATTACACAAAACACCCTTAGATTCATTTAACAATGCACGATCCATAACCGCTTAGCCCATTCCACTGGAAAATGGACTTACATGTAGCACCCCGCCTATATTTTTGAACTCAGTTCGTGTAAAATAGGTTAACCTACGAATAGTATAAATAGTATGGTTGGAGCAACAATACCTGATAAGTTCCACTCTTACTAAAGTTATTACTAAACAATTACACGTAGAACTCGTTGACCACACATGCCACATTCTAATTGTGCCTAGACGGCACAATTCTCCCCTTGTACCGCAACCAGAAATAGGCGAAATAATGGCATAACAAACGGAAGGGCAGAAGAGCGGTGCGGCTTACTATGGCAGGTAGGGCTTCTCCTAGAGCGTGTTGTACGTGAAGGGACGGCACGAGCACAGAAACTCCCTACAGAGATAGGGCGATGGCAAAATAGCTAATTACCTAACAGCCGCATGTGTCACCACTTGCGTGAATAATAAGCTCTTATTTTTTGGCAGCTGACTGATTCCTTTGCCGCAATGTTTATACACCGTATGCATACATAAATTATGCACAAGTTCATATACTGTAAGTTTCTAAATCTGATTTGGATTCAAACATTTTTCTTACAAATGTTACTATATAAAATGTTGTCTTGCGTGTGTATAATGTTGCAATAAGTATATATATTATATATGCTTAAAGTTTGTAGATACAAATAATTTTGCATATAAATGTCGTAATAGTATTCTTTTTTACAATAGATTTTTTCTTTTGATATATTTTTCCTTTTTGAAACTTATTTGCTAAATTGGTTCAAAAATCCATCAAGTAAGGCCCACCATATGCACCCCGCACCCTGGCATGCTAGGAATAGGGAAGCATCTTGTTGACCAATCCACATGCAACCGCACATGTGTTTTTTCAGACCCCGGCCCAGATGTGGTTGATCCTATTGGGGTATTGTCTATTGTGCATTGTTGACTAGATTTAGTGGAGTTGGCATTGAGGTACAGAGGATGTTCACTAGGCCCATGAGCGATCGTTGACATGGATGTTAGATGTTTGTCCTTTTGCATAGTTGAAAAAAGACATAAGAGGATCTAAACAATGGCAATGGCTAGTAACTGCCACGGTATCATATTCGTTGCAAGCCGTGGTAAGTACTTTAGTGATGTAAAGTTTGGACAACACTTTTTTGTTTGCTTGCAACTAATACGACTGTTACACGCAGTGAGATGTTGCATTTTATAATAGTTGCAATGACTGGTGTAGTGGAAGTACTACGTCTTGCCACACAATAAAACGTTGCATTAGGCATCACTTGCAGTGGATTTACCACCGGATGAGTCTCATCCTTAGCAGGCCATCAATGTGAATAAAAGCCAAATTATCTTCAAATAGGTCATGGTGCCACGCCACTTGTAGCCATGATTTTTCTTTACTCAATATTTAATTTGGTAGTCTAAGACCTTCGCCAATCCAAACAACAACCTCACCATTGGGCTATGAACTGGTGTCAACAAAGCTTCACATATTATTCTTTTAACAAAACATGGCTAAAATATATTGCTACCGTCCGCCCAACTGGTTAAAATAAAGATTATTGCAACAAAAAATATGTGTGGCAATATTGTCGACATATTATAACTGTTTCATAAAATGGTGGCAATAAGACTTACCTATTGCAAAAAAACAAAGATTATCCCAATGAAATATATGATTCACAATATTCTCTGCATATTACAAACATTTATCAAAATGGTGACAATACTGCCTTTATATTAGAAAAAAATCAAGATTATCACGGCGCAAATGCAACCATTTTACAAAGTTGCTGCAATAAGTACATCAATCTGTTGCAATAAAAATCAAGATCACTGCAAGGCAAGATATTCGTAGTCATGTTGTCTATATATTGCAACTACTTTACAGAGGTGGCAATAATACCTACCTATTACAACCGAATTTTGTTGCAATAATTTTTGTGCCAATAAGACAAAAATCTAGTAGTGTTGCATACAAATAATAAGTTTAGGCCTAGTTCAGCCTTTTTCTTTATTCGTGGTAGCCAACATGGGTCTATATGGTCGAGCGCTAGAAGAATTAGATTGAAGCATGTGAACAAACTTTTGTTGTTTCTAACTTAACACCGATCAGTAGATCGATTATTGAGGTTTTTGTCCTTTTAGTCTTGGTGCTAGTTTTCTCTGTCTTGGTTTTACCAGATAGGTGTAATACCCCGTCTTGTGATAAATGAATTTTAGGAAATAACTATAACAAAGGCATGAAATTTCAACTTAAACAGTTGCTCGAATAGATGATCGGGAATGGTGGATGCCAAAAGCTCGTCGAGTAGTGCGGAATAGAGTATAAGTTTGTTATTTTGGAGTTAAGATGTATATCTGGTGATCAAATAAACACGGGGCGTTCGGTTTTAATGAGGTTTCAATTTATATAATAGTGATAGACAAAAGAAACTTTCATAACAAACTTATACTATTTTTCCAACTACCTGATGAGCCTATGTATCCACAGTTCCCGATTGTGTATTCGAGGAACGGTTTAAAAGTTGAAATTTGATGCTTTAGTTCTAATTATTTCCCGAAATTTATTTATTAGAAGATGGGGGTATTACACAAGGTATGCCTAACTACCAGGGCTGGACGCTGGGAAGGATTATAGGGTGTGAATAAATATAGTAATTTTAATATTTGGACAACGAATAAATGGTTTCTTTGAAATGAAGAAACTGTTTGTAAAATCTTGCATTCTACAGGAGTTCTAACTGTTCATTTTAGAACCAACCTGGGTGATTGTTGCTGACCGTTTTAAAATAAAAGGCATGTGATAAATACATCTAAAAACAATTCTCTTATGAAGGGGCTTCATCACAAATTGTTTTAGGTAGAGCAATGCATTGTTAAAACCTGTCTAGGAGGAAGCCTCCTAGCTTCTATTTAAGTGCACCTTTCACATGAGCTCAATACACAAGTGCTAGATGAAAATATATAAAAAATCATACAATTCGTATTCGTTTGGAGATGCACCATAAGGCACCTTTTCGTTTCAACAATAACCAACTCGGATAGATTAGTATAAATATCGTGGAAATCCTTTATGTCAAGAGAGAAATAACCTTAAATTATGTACTTGAAACACAATATTTATTTGCTTCATCACAAATTTCTTTAGGTAGAGCCATACATTTCAAGAATCTAAGAGGTAACCTCCTAGCTTATATATAAGTGCTCTATGCTCCCTTAACCAGAGCTCAACATACAAGGGCGAAGAGACGAAAATTTATAAAAATCTTACAGTTTCTATTGGTCAGGAGATGCACCATAAAGCATCTTTTCCATTTAAAAAATAATCAAACTGGATACAGAGAAAAAACATCATGGAAATCCTGTATGTCGTGAGAAAAGTAACCTTAAATTATGCAGTTGAAACACCATGTTTCTTAAATATGTAATTATATCCTACGGAAACTTGTTCCGGCATACTCATACAAAAGTCAACATTTATGTTAATTGAAAAATAATAATCAACATATCCAATTGTATTAAAATATTAATTTATAATAAGTTAATGCATGTGGTTTATATATTCATTTCTTGCAGTTTTTTAACCTGAACCGAATGCCATGTCCACTCCTGAGGAACCCATCTGAACATTTTCAGGGAATAATAAATAAAGACATTGATGAGGTATGTATTGTTGAAACATTTATCACTGTTTGTCCTCAATGTTTTAAAATGAGATAAAACAATATGTAGGAAATTGTGGAAGATTTCAATGACACTCCAAAGAGAAAAACAGCAGCTGAAGCAATAGATACCCTGAGAAATGCATATCAGTCCTCTGCTTATTCGGGAAAAACAACAAATAAGATAATTGATATGAAAGAAATGGTAAGCTCATCATTGTACCTTCTGAATTGCCATGTAATTTTCGAGAAAGTATGATTCTAATGTGTGGTATATTTATTTAAGGGTGGAGCCCCATTTAGCATGAGAGAACAATCCAGCCTTTGCACAAAGCTCATTGCGCTCACCAAAAGGTCATGCGTAAATATGCACAGGGATATAGGGTACTATTGGATGCGTTTTGCTGTTTTTACCATAGCTTGCATTTCCGTTGGCACTGTGTTCCACCAGATTGGTAACAGTTACAGTTCTATACAGGTAAACAGAGCAGTAAACAAATATATTATCTTTAAGTCCACATGGAACTTTACTTTACATGTTACTATCATTGATACATATCTTTTTTAACTTTTCAGACAAGATGCAATGTGATGATGTATATGACGGTGTTTTTTACTTTTATGGCGTTTGGGGGGTTCCCTTCTTTGGTAGAGGACCTAAAGGTTATTTTCCTCTCCTATAAACTAAATGTGATATGTTTTCTATATATTGCATCTGATGGAATTTTAATGTAGCAGTAGGGAATACCTAATATTTGTTCACACCCATTCGTACATGTTTGGATTATATGTTGAAGAAAAGAATAAATAATGTAAAATGATATAAAAATTCATTATGAAAGTTGCACCGAACATTAAATAAATGTGACTATGTTACTCCTAATCCTATACATTTAGAAGATTAAATAAATGTGACTATGTTATATCATCACAAGTATTGTGCTTTTTTGCAAAAAGAAACTACATTACATAAATGTTTATGAAGAAAAATATTAGGTTGATCAACATGCCAACTAAATTTAACTGGATAGAATCAACTTAAAAGGCAAAAAGAAACATTATCTTTCTTTCAAAAATCAGTGTTATATAAACATGTATATCCACAAATATTTGGTTTATTTTTCAATTTCACGTATTCAGGAGAGAGAGACTAAGCGGCCACTATGGTGTCACCGAAATTATCATCTCGAATACTTTGTCTGCTATTCCTTGCCTAGCTGCTATGATTATAATTCCCGGAACAACACTATACTACCTCACCGGGTTAACAAGAATGGGCAGCAACTTCGCCTACTTCATCGCCACGCTTTGCACGTGCATAATACTGATTGAGAGCATAATGATGATGATTGTGGTCATCATCCCAGACTTTCTAATGGGCATTATCATCGGTACTGGTGTGCAGGGGATGATGATGCTCAACGGTGGCATCTTCCGCCTTCCTAGTGAGCTTCCAAAGCCGGTATGGAAATACCCTTGCTACTACCTATCCTTCCATAAGTACGCGGTCGAGGGGCTCTACAAGAACGAATTTGCTGGGCTGACATTTGCAAGTGACCAGCTCGTTACGGTGAATGTTACCATTTCTGGCCATCAGGTTCTGGAAGCATTGCAGGTGGAGATGTGGTACTCTAAGTGGGTAAACCTTGCCATTCTGTTTGGGATGACAGTGATGTACAGGATAATGTTTTTTTGCAATTGTCAAGTTTGCAGAGGGAACCAGGCCAAAGCTGACACGGATGAAATGTGGTCTCTAAATATTTGCCGCTTTCATTTCTTGTTCTTATTTAACATGTCAATTGTCAAGTCCATATGTACTTGACCGCGCGCACAACTAGGTCATATGGTGGCATGGTACGTCCTTGTGTTTTATGGAGAAAATCCTGTGAAAGCCCGACAAAACATTGTGTAATTACAGATCTATACACTACATTTGTCAGTATGTACACATACCTACGTCACACTGCACGATAAAATTCAAAGTCAAAAATATAATAAAAACATTGATCTACTATTAATATGACTATGGCCCATTTGATTGGGCGACCTTATTCTTCGTGACGGTGATAATGAACATAATCTGGCTCAATATTGTTTTGCTAGATGGTTGGCTCCAAATCATGATAGAGGAGTTAAACTGACTTGTCAATAATCCTAATTCCATACTACCTCTGTATTCAACAACTGTTCTAATTGTAATATAATTTTCTATGCTTATTATTTAGTGGGACTAGTTAGAATATATGCAAGTAATGAGCATTATACCATGCGATATACTTCATGCTATCTTATGCCATTTTCAGGCCTGCTATCTTATTTGATGCCATTTGGATGGTGTACTCTGGTAGAATTTCAGATAAGATAAGAAAAAGAACCACTCAAATCCGAGGTCGTATGAGGGATATATCAATAAATGAAACTGGTTCAACCAGAAATTTCAGGAAATGGAAAATTGGCTTCAATGCGACCAAATGGCTCTTTTCGGCTGAAACTTGTGTAGCCGGTATGCATGAGGTTCCAAAGGTTTTAGATACGTGCTAATATCCTTAGGCAATTGGGGCCAAGGTTAGGAGACCGGCGTTTTACCGGTCCATTAATCGTGATGCTGGTGACTCTAATCTTTGGGCATTGGCAAAATGGCTACCGTACTTTGAAGGGAATGTAAAAGGTACTCGAGATATAATTGACATAAGGCTCCACACGGTCAAACCATGCATAGATCAAATAGCCAAGTGAGACAATATTGGGTACATGTAGAATACGCAGCAATAAATAAAACAGAAAATTGTAGTTTGCACGGGAATAATCTATCTAGTTTCACTTTGCACCGCGTTTAGCACATAATTTTACTTTGCACCAGGCTATATCAAAATAAGTTTCACTTTGCACCAGGTTAATACAGAGAAAAGTCATCAAATCTAGAAAATTTTCATGGACTTTTTAAATTTTAAATCAAACTTTGTTAAGCCTAGCTTAAATTCAAATTATTTCATAAGTTCCATTCATATATTTTACATTTCTTTATTTAATTTATACGTTACAATCCGGTGCAAAGTGAAAGTATGTACTAAATCCGGTGCAAAGTAAAACAAGATACATTTTGTCCGGTGCAAAGTGCAATTTACTCTAAGTAAAAATTTCTACTACTTCATCCATAATATCTTGAAAGTATGGAGATCATATGTCGTTACCACTCGACACGTAGACAAAAGTAGAAGTAGAGTCAAGTAGGCGAACCCGACAAAGCGCATGCCGATATAGAGGAAGTAGCTGATCAAATCGTCTCCTTTACGCTTGAGCATCTCCTCCTCGTGAACCCACCTGATCTCCGCCTCTACCGGTTTCCACACGTCTAGCAGTGGAATGCCATGCGCAGTCGTGCTAGAACCTGCGTGTGGCTAGCTTTTGCTCATGAGGAAAGGCGGCTAATGTTTTAGGTGTTTCGGATATTGTGTCTCCCATAGTATTTCTCCCTTGAATATATGTTTCTGACTGGGCCTTGCAGCTAGGGCTGTCAAAAAAGCTCGAGACTCGCAAGCTACTCGAGCTTGGCTCGCTAGAGGCTCCGTTCGAGTTCGATTCGAGTGGAAATCAAGACGAGCTCAAGCTCGAGCAGTTCGTCGAGCTTTGACAGATGAACCCTTTTTCTCTGTGAATGCATCAGTTTGGCCGGTCCATCGGCCCATACGCTCAAACCCCCTGCCGAACTCTCCGGAAACACCGAACCACACCTCAGCTATCTGCTTTTTCCTTTCTCCCGTCCAGCGATGCCTCTTTCTCACCCCTCGGCGGTCGTCCGGAGTCTCGTCCCGACGCCACCTATCCTGTAAAGCGGTGTAGCCACCAGCCACTGCAGAGTGCAGACCAGATGGAGAATGCTCCATTCTCCGCAAGGAACCAAGGAGGACGCTCCAAACACCCCCCAGATCTGAGTGCTTTGGTTTTTGAGAAAAAGTGATGCTAGTTCATTCTCCTCTTCTGTTCTTTCTTCCGACCAGCCGCATGATGCATCAATCTCAGCGTCATTTTTTCTTGCAATCAATTGGTTCGGCACTAATTACCACTCATAGCAAATAACAAGCAGCAGCATCACCTCTTTTGTCTCTAGTTGTTAAGGCAAGATCTTATCTTTTTCGTTTATTCTTGGCAATTAAGTATTGTAATTATTGTGAGCACTGCTTACGGGGAGAATTTGAGATTGGTTTTAGTTGGAAATTTCTGCTGTATTGCGACATGCTTGATTCTGGTGATTGGATTTGTGGTCTTGCGGAGAATGCTTGCTAAGCTCGATGTAAGCTCGAAGGCTCGTCGAGTTGAGCTCGAGCTCATCTGTAAGCTTGAAGGAATTTTAGGGTCGGCTCGAGTTCGATACGACATTGTTTCAAGCTCGAGCCTTAGTGGGCAAGCTCGCTCGAGCTCGACTCGTTGACAGCCCTACTTGCAGCCCCATTAGGACTATATTTGGATCCCTATTCAAACTCAACGCTTGTTGGATCTCCATCCAACTCCCTTCGCACAACCCACTAAGAGTGCAACCCGGTAGATTCATGTATACTCAGTTGTAACATAAAGTCTCCTTTTTCGTCCATGTGTCAACAAAGGTGTCTAGCAAGGTGTACTGACACGCCAAGTATACATAAAGATCATATGGGCTAAACCAATAGCGCATATATGTTCAAGCGGCTTTGCCTCATGAATCAATTAAGCACGAGGCAATACATATGCCATTCTTTCAATAACTCAACCATTGACTTGAACCTGTAATTACATTTCATTAATCAATTATATAGGATTGATATCTCCCTCATAAACAGGGAAGGACAAATCCCAAATTGATCGCTCACCTTTCGCTACACGTTTTATAGCGAGCCTAAAGACATTTTATAACTACCTAGTTATGATGTAGCATTTGATAGTCCCTAAGTAAGCTACTATGTATGTTAAGAACCATGACGACCTCAGGTGTAAGTAATCAATACCGTCACTACTTGAGACAACCTGATGGCACATAATAATCATTGCAGTGTCTTATGTGAGTTTATCCAACAATAAGCTTTCTACCATGTGTCCATACATGATCACCAATCAATACATGTGCTAATCTTGGAGTCATATTCATTTCACATATGACATAATTAGAGACCATTTAGAACAAATAACATAACACATACAGAGCCCCACAAATGAATCACATATTCATTGATCACTTGTAAAATAACTATTTATAGGAACGTAATAACTCTTTATTCATAATATTCATACATGTAGTAAGTGATCAAATCATCACTATGATAGGCTATATGGCATGTCACTATTAAAAAAACGTACAGTATGGATTCACTATTGTAGAACCCCTAATAGGTGGCGGCTCCAAACAGCTTATTGGTCACGGATTTGGAACCGTCACCTATTCACTAGCCGTTTGTTAACTCTTTATTAAGGGACTAACGTTTGTTAATGAGTTGTGAAGCATTGCAGGAAGACAAGTGACCCCCCAATTATGCGTGAATCTAAATGAAGATGATTAGGACGGCGGAGCGGCTCAAAGGATTAGAAATAGGAATGTTTTTATTTTTGAGTCGTAGGAAAAGCCGTACTATCAAGGGGGATCGGCTAGTTAGAACTTGGATCAACCTCTGAATGCTCTAAAGGATCAAGTCTACACCAGTGTCTGAGAGACACACTTGTAATGCACAGCATTTGCACGTTTTGGTTCGGTACAGTGCGTCCGGAGTGTCCGGACATGGGCTGTCCGAAGCCTCCAGCTACTTTTGCCGGAGTGTCCGGACAGGGGGACCACAGTTCAAACGGCTAGTGAACATCACCGTTACACGTCACGCTGTAACGGCTAGGAGGTCCGGACTATCCGGACAAAGTGTCCGAAGTGTCCGGACATCCTGTTTCCAACGGCTAGTGGGTTGGTGCGTGGCCTATTTAAGCTCATCCTCTCCCACTGAGCTAGGTTGGCTGCCACATTCACTTCCTACCACTCCTAGGAATCTAGAGCACTTATTTCTCCTCACTTAGACTTAGTTTGATCAAGGGATTAGGTGAGAAGAGAGGGTGAGTTGTGAGAGTGTGTGGATTTGATCCTTGAAGAGCACTTGGAGGTTGGGGAAGATCTAGCTGGTTGGATTTGT
This sequence comes from Leersia perrieri, assembly GCA_000325765.3. Taxonomy (NCBI): domain Eukaryota; kingdom Viridiplantae; phylum Streptophyta; class Magnoliopsida; order Poales; family Poaceae; genus Leersia; species Leersia perrieri. The sequence goes on from CM002479.1 coordinate 8,642,836, forward strand.
TACTCTTGGAGATTTCATCTCCTAGACGACTAGGTGTCGCCCGGAGCGTCGATCGACGTGTGATTGCCCGGGAGAAGTTTGTACGGGATTTCCTTTCCCTAACGAGGTAAGTGAGTATAAAACCTTGCTATCTCCTAGAAGTAGGGATCGATAGAGCAAGGAGGCTACTAGGGGCTAGGACTTCCGGCTTGGGACTTGATCATGGGATCGTCCGGGAAGTAGCTCGTCCGAGAGCTCCTTGGAGATCGAGACCAACTTGTGGGAGATAGCTGGGTGAGGTTTGAGATCGTTCGATCTCTCTCTTTGGAGTGCCTCAACGTGGAGTAGGATCTTTGGGTCGGAAACACGGTAAAAACTCGTTGTGTCTTTGTCTCCTTTTCTGTGTTGCCTCCTCTAGTTCCTGCTCTCTCTGGACATTCCCCTCGAGGAATTTCGTGCTTCCAGGTCTGGAGGCTCCGGTCACTTTTGCTGGAGTGTCCAGACGCACCGGACTATCCGGCGATCTGACTTATGCAGTTAAGCGTTTGCAGGATTTTTAGGTTACGTCTATTCACCCCCCTTTAGACCTTTCAAGTGGTATCAGAGCAAGGATCTTCCATAGGGTGATGTGCACGAGGGTGGCCCGATCTTTCGGTGAGTTGAGATAACTTCGATTTGGGAGAAACGTTGACGATCCGACTACAACCGTACGAGACGTTGTTGTATTGTGCCTTAGCGATCGATACACCTCTCCGAGAGTTTGTTGATCTTGCCGGTGCAGATCAACCCTATTCTTACAAGCAATCGAGAACAAGCAAGAACAATATAAAAGCAACTAAATTGCTAGATAATCAAGACGCACAAATATAGATCGATACAGGATAAAGTGGGGTTCCGAACAAGCAGACGGACGGTCTAGCCGACACGTGAGCTGCAAGCGAAGTAACAATGGCTAAACTTACAATTAACAAAACCCAATTAACCCTGAAGGGGTAACTAGCTATTTAAAAAAGTGGGAGGACGTTCTAGGGTTCTCCCACCAGGCTAGGGCGCACCCCCACTTGGGCCCTTCTTGGACCGGGGTTCCAGACGAAGTTACAGGCCCATAGGCCCATTACTGGCGATCCAGCGTTTTGTTTTCGTGATTCCCATTGACTCGAATGGAATTTGGCTATGAAGCTGGATCCGTTGGAAAGAGGACTCCAAAACCTTTCCATCAAGTACTCACGGGCCCAAAACGGATGTAGTACGAAGAATTGGTGACCATTTGAAGTCCATGCTGCATCGGGTGGCC
>CM002479.1:8659575-8672694 GCA_000325765.3 Leersia perrieri
AACGAATGGTTGAGGGAAGGAGAGCTCTCCTCTGAAGCAATTCAGATCCGCTGCCCCTCCTCGACCGTTACATGTCTTATTGGAGGAAATTTCGTTTGTGCTCTCTATAATCCCTCTGTTGGTGCCAATGTTATGTCCATAACCTTTGCATTTGATTGCTTAGGGGACAGACCATTAGAACCAACCATCAAAACCTTCTGAACTTCCACAAATTCTACAACCGAAGGTTTAGGGGTTATCTCTGGAGTACCTATACGGTGCAACAGCGTTGAGGCCAACTTAGATTTTCATGTGTTCGAAATCTATGATTTCGACATTCTCGTATGCCATCCCATAGAGAAACTCTTAAATGTGCCTGAAACCGGTGTCCTCAACCGGAAAGTAGGAAGAATCACTACCTCCATCTCGGTGTTACAATCAACCAATTCTTTAGCGGAGCCTCTTCCCATTCTTGAGCCAATTGAGGAAGTGTTGGCCATTTCTCCATTCGAGCCCCTAGAGTCTATTCTCGATGAATCCACTAAGGAATTCAATGAAGGGGAGGATGAACCTGGAGAAACGTTTGATCTGCCAAAAACAGATCAGCCGCCACAAGCCCCAATTCAGCTAAAGCCCTTGCCTTCTGGCCTTCGTTATGCTTTTCTGAACAATGATACGGAGTCTCCAGTCATTATAAGTGACAAACTCTCTGAGAGTGAGACAACCCGTCTTATCACTGTTCTAGAAAAGCATCGTGCCGTTTTTGGCTATTCCCTTCAAGACTTGAAAGGCATCAGTCCGTCCCTTTGAACTCATCGCATTCCTTTAGACCTCTCTTGCACTCCTTCTAGGGATCCTCAGAGGAGGCTGAATAATGCGATGAGGGAGGTCGTCAAAAGGAAGTCTTGAAACTCCTACATGCTGGGATTATCTATCCCGTACCATATAGTGAGTGGGTTAGCCCAGTCCATGTAATGCCTAAGAAGGGAGGCATGACAGTCGTTGAAAACTCAAACAACGAGTTAATCCCACAACGAACCGTCACGGGATGAAGGATGTGTGTCGATTATAGAAAACTCAACAAGGCTACTAAGAAGGATCACTTTCCGCTCCCTTTCATTGATGAAATGCTTGAGCGGTTAGCGAACCATTCCTTCTTCTGTTTCCTTGATGGGTGTTCTGGGTATCACCAAATCCCCATCCATCCCGATGATCAAAGTAAGACCATGTTCATGTGCCCTTACAGAACGTATGCATACCGAAGAATGTCGTTCAGGTTGTGCAATGCGCCCGCGTCATTTCAAAGATGCATGATGTCCATTTTCTCCGACGTGATCGAAATTATCATGGAAGTCTTCATGGATGATTTTTCAGTCTATGGTAAAACTTTTGATCTTTGTTTGGAGAACTTAGACAGGGTCTTTTAAAGATGTCAAGAAAAGGACTTGGTAATTAATTGGGAAAAGTGCCACTTCATGGTTCGTGAAGGAATAGTCCTGGGACATCAAATCTCTGAAAGAGGAGTCGAGGTGGACAAAGCAAAAATCGAAGTAATTCGACAACTCCCACCTCCTATCAACGTCAAGGGAGTTCGTAGCTTCTTGGGTCATGCAGGGTTCTATAGGCGCTTCATAAAGGATTTCTCTAAAATCGCTAGACCCCTAACTGCCATGCTAGCTAAGGATACCCCTTTTGACTTTGATGATGAGAGTCTAAAATCCTTTAACATCCTAAAAGAATCACTCATCTCATCACCAATCATCCAACCCCCTGATTGGTCGTTGTCATTTGAAATCATGTGCGATGCTAGTGATTTTGCTGTAGGAGCTATCCTTGGGCAATCTAAAGATGGAAAACACCATGCTATCGCATATGCTAGTAAAACGTTGACTGGAGCTCAGCTTAATTATGCCACAACTGAAAAGGAGCTCCTAGCCGTAGTCTTTGCTATTGATAAATTCAGGTCTTATTTAGTGGGAGCCAAGGTAATAGTTTACACCGACCATGCTGCACTAAAATACCTGTTCACTACAAAAGGATGCAAAACCTCGGCTAATTAGATGGATTCTTGTACTCCAAGAATTTGACATTGAAATTAAGGATAAAAAGGGAGTAGAGAATTCTGTTGCAGATCATTTGTCGCGTATACAATTCACTAACATGCAGGAGTTACTGATAAATGATGATCTGCGAGACGACATGCTGCTAAAAGTCACAGATTCTGACCCGTGGTATGCGACCATCGTCAACTTCATGGTCAAGGGGTTTGTGCCACCGGGAGAAAACAAGAAAACGTTGATCTACGAGAGCCGCAGGCACTTGTGGGATGAACCTTACCTTTACAGAGTCTGTTCTGACGACCTACTACGGAGATGTGTTTCGGCAGACGAAGGCATGACGATAATTGAGAAGTGTCATGCTGCCCATATGGAGGTCACTATGGAGCATTCAGGACACACGCAAAGATATGGCAGCGTGGATTCTTTTGGCCTACAATGTATGAAGACACAAAAGAGTTCATTCGGAGATGCATAAGCTGCCAGAAGCATGGAAGGATCACTGTTCGGGATGCGATGCCACTAACATACAACCTCCAAGTGGAGATGTTTGATGTATGGGGCATCGACTTCATGGGACCTCTCCCAAAGTCCTATGATTGCGAGTATATCCTGGCGGCCGTTGACTATGTGTCCAAGTGGGTAGAGGCAATGCCATGCAGGGCCGCAAACGCCAAGCACGCCTGCCGGATGTTCCACGAGATCATCTTCCCTAGTTTTGGAACTCCGCGGATGGTGATAAGTGATGGGGGGTCTCATTTCATTGATAAGATTTTCCGAAGCTTTTTGCAAGAGCTTGGGGCCCAGCACAACATTGCCACTCCATATCATCCCAGACAAGTGGACAAGCAGAAACAAGCAATAAGCAAATCAAGAACATTCTGCAGAAGACAGCCAACGAGATGGGGAACGCATGGAAGAACAAGCTACCTAATGCACTTTGGGCATATAGGACTGCTTACAAGACGCCCATTGGCATGTCACCTTACCAGCTTTTCTACATGAAGACTTGTCATCTTCCTGTAGAGTTGGAACACCGGGCGCACTAGGCTATCCGGAATTGGAACATGGACCTTCAGGAAGCCGGACAACTCAGGAAGATGCAACTCTCTCAACTGGAGGAATGGAAAGACAAGGACTGCCACAATGCCAAGATCTACAAAGGGAGAACCAAAAGATGGCATGATAGGCGAATCAAGCACAAGGAGTTCAAGGCAGGGGACAAGGAGTTGTTGTTCAACTCAAGGGTGAAGCTTTTCGGACACGGAAAACTTCAAAGTAAAAAGATGGGCCCATATACCGTCGTCGACGCTTCATCGCATGGAGCCGTCACACTGCACGACAATGAAGGTAACATCTTCAAGGTAAATGGACATCGTTTAAAAATTTTCCTTGATCCGTTAGAAGTTGATAATGACTTAGATGTGGTGAATCTAGTCAATTTTAGCTTCTACCTGGAGTCCTTTAATCCCCCTTGACTCCCATCACCTCCATTGTTACCATTAAAAAAACAAATAAAATAGAAACAAAATAGAAACAAAATAAAATAAAGTAACTTTAGGCATTTCATGCACCTAGAATTATTTAAATAAAGTTTGGCTCACCGGTGTCTCACCACAGTGGAAGCCCATTTTTGCTTTTCCTATTTTTTTGTTGAATAAAGTCCAGGTACAAAATAAGTGTGGGGGGGTCGTTCGGACCTCTGTCGTGGAGCACACAATTCATGGAATATCCAACCAGAGCAAGGGTCTTCGGAAAAATGCAGGACAATTGGACGTCAGAGTGGTTCGGCCGAACCCCTGGTTTGGCCGAACCCCTTCTGGCTCCAGCCCCTCTCATTTTTCTCAGGTAAGCACGTCTGAATTCTCACTCTCCCCCACTGTCTGCTATTGTGTACATGGAGCCATAATAAAATGAAAACAATTCTGCTCGATCATGATCAAAAGATAAAATTGCCAAATAATGAAATTTTCCATGATTAATCTTGTGCATATTTTATTCTTGACTATACTTGTATCCTGTGAACATCCACCATAATTAGGGAACCTTACTTATGTAAGTAATTGATTGATGAGATATGGTTGAGATAAAAGAAATTCTTGTGATATTTGCCATCACACTTGGGAATTTGTTTTTGAAAATAAAAAAAATGTTTTAAAGCTTGCTCCTCATATGACTTTGTCACTACCTACCAAGGCCATATGCAATGATATTAATGATTAAACCTTATACATGCATATGACTATTTGTGTTGTATTGAGCTTTATATAATTATTGGACTCGTGTTAGATACTTTTGATATTCATATGTTCAAGGGTCCACATCCATCCATCCACAAAATAAAGCTAAACTTCTACACTGGAAGTAAGCATTCATTCCATTCACCATTTCCATCCAAATAAAAGCTCCACAAAATATATGCTCTCTTTCCGAAAGCCAAAAAAAAAGAGGAGAGCGGCCATTGAAAACAAGAGTGTAAAAACTCTTCCAGAAATATTCCTTGAATAAAGCATTTTTGGCCAAAAAGACTCCCTCACAAAAAGGCTTTAAAAGGGAAGAGAGGCGTAGGAAAGGAGTAATAAATAAATAAATATTTAAATATATACATATATATATATATATTATCATTATCCATTTTTCACCATATTTCCACCACATATACCCTTGATCTAGAATATGACTAGTTATCTTCTTGAGTCCATGTATTTGGTTTTGCAATAAATATGATGCAGGTATGTCCCGACTTTTCCCTACCAAGCTCCACATATCATAAGCCTATAGTATAGGGAAAAGGTTCAACAAAATGAGCCGTGGTGAGGTTCCACAAAAATTCCAAATATTTGAGTGACTCGAGAGCAAGTCATTTTGAGGAGTATGGTTGTTTTGTGAAAACTTATAAAAACCCAAGAATCTAACAGAGAAAGCAAGGAAGACTGGAATCAAGACTGTTCCATTTATCAATCACCCAAGATGGTAAGATAGCCACTTCAAGAGTTCGCATGTATGAGAGTGGTTCTTGAATAACTTATGTGCTTGTATTATATCCTGGGAGATTTTGTATTACACTTGATCACTACCTTTACTCGAGGACGAGTAAAAAGCTAAGTGTGGGGGGTTTTGTTGACGGCTACTAATGACACATTTTATGCCGTCAACGCCTGTATAATATGGATATAATAAAACATCCAACCATGGTTGAGGCCGTTTGCGCCACCCTTCCACGTGTCGCCTCCTCGTGCACTCCTGAAGGCGGTTCCAGGGGGCATGGCGGTCATTTCCCATTAGAAGTTGCCGCCATAGAACTCTACATAAGGAGAATCACACTCACACTTAGAGGACACAACACAACACACTTGAGTTGAATTACAACAGGCTCTCATGTAGCTTAGAATAGGTAGAGAGTGAGGGGAAGCTCTGGAGGAGTGCCCGGAAGTTTGGCGCTCCCTCCGACTTCTACCTCGGTGGATGCTGCTCTCTAGGAGTAGTTCTGGAGTAGTACCAGAGCTGTCGGTACACTCTGCTCCGGTTTCGGAGACAACTTCTTCTATAAAGTAAGCATTCGAGATCCTTTCTTATGTTATTTAATTACTTAGTTTAAATGGGATATATTTCCATCTTTGCGGGTTCAATGTTTAGTATTCGTACTAAGTGCTCTAGTACTAGGACTCTGGATAAAGAAGGAAGTTCCTCCGGGAGTACTAGAGTAGTAATTAATAAGTTAGACGTGGTGTCTAGGTTAGAGGTTACCTTTGTTTGTTGTGTATCTCACGGATTTGTCAGAGATAGGCGGCAGGTAGTGACAGCCCTGAATTCCGTCCCAGTAATCCTCCATGTTCAGATACATCATAGAGCAAATAGCCGGAACCATGCTGGCAGACTAGCAGGGGTCGGTGCCCGATGCAATTGATAGAAAGTTACCTTAACTTAGCTTGAGTAATTAAAACATATAGAAAATCCTCTCTAACCTAGCCTATCATACAGGTGGTTGTTGTCCTTGGATATACTTAGCCTTAGGTAGATTACACCTGTTCCCTGAGTTCGATATCCTTTTGGGGTCACCCGAAGGTGAAGTGCTACAACGTTATTCCGTGCGGTTGCGGATGTATTCTGTAATTGTAAGAAATACCAACAGCTTCCTCACTACAAGACCCTGAACCTCATGTTCAGGCAGACGATCAATCCAAAGAGTGGGGTTTCGACGACAGTGCAGTCAAGGGCTCTAGATCTGCTTGGATATTGTCGCCTCAACGGACCCTCCTTCATTGTCTCTCGTTTCATCTGGGATGAGATTAGATCTGCAGCCATGGATTCTAGGAAGGCAGCTCCATATGCTCCCTACATCTAGGAAGTGATAGACCGTGTCTGCAAAGAAATTGTTATCATTCCTGATGTGGAGCATCCAGCCTACAAGCCAGTAGATCCGACTGAGCCTCCTACATCTCGCCGTGTTGCTTCCACCTCGGCTCCTTCGTCTTCTCAGCAGACCTCGCCGATTCGCAAGGCCCTACAGCTTCTCCTTGGAGCTTGCGGAAAGATTCAGAGGCGTAAGAAGAAGATAGAGGAGCGTCAGAAGAAGATCATGCGCCACCTCAACATCTCGGACGACATTTCAGATGTATCAGATGATGAGGAGTGGGTGGATCCCTTCGCTCCTACCGGTGGTGATCCAGGACAGAGTATTTCGGCCCCGCCCGTGACGGCTTTCTGCGAGACTCCAGCGCATATCGGTTCCCCTCTCGAGTCTGGTTCGCTTGAGGGCATCTTTGTGGAGGAAGAGGCGGAGTATCAGTCTGACAACAACGGCGGCGACGACAACGACGGCAGTGGCACGACAGCTCGCAACTCCGAGGAGGACTATGAAGACGACGAGGGACTACCTTTGGCTCTCCTCTCCCTTTTGGTGTCTTGATGCCAAAGCGGAAGAAATATCTATCCTTAGTCGCTCCCTCGGGATGAGAAGTGCTCCTCGTGTCTTTGAAACTCTTTGATCTGTTCTTATTCCTGGACATGTAATAACTACTTTGTGTGTGCTACTTGTGATGATTGCTAGTATTAGACCATGTTTATTATCTCTAGCTTTTATCTCTTAGCACTTGTGATGATCCATGTTTGATTGGTGTGTTGTTTATCGCTTTTTGCATTTTGCTATGTCATGTCTAATTTGATGCATTTGTATACACACCATCGCACCCCACGAATGCAAAAAGATAGGGGGAGCTTTTACCTACATATGTGCTATATGAGTCTAATTGATATTTACGTTATGCACATATTTAGGGGGAGCAATCTCTATCCCTTTGGATTCAAAACTCATTATTATATATCTCTTGTGAGATTGAAAGTGCACTAATCCACCCCTAGTGGGTTTTGGTGATAATTGACAACATTATTAAGGGACTAACGTTTGTTAATGAGTTGTGAAGCATTGCAAGAAGACAAGTGACCCCCCCCAATTATGCGTGAATCTAAATGAAGATGATTAGGACGGCGGAGCGACTCAAAGGAATAGAAATAGGAATGTTTTTATTTTTTAGTCGTAGAAAAAGCCGTACTATCAAGGGGGATCGGCTAGTTAGAACTTGGATCAACCCCTAAATGCTCTAAAGGATCAAGTCTACACTAGCGTCTGAGAGAGACACTTGTAATGCACAACACTTACACGTTTTGGTTCGGTACAGTGCATCCGGAGTGTCCGGACATGGGCTGTCCGGAGCCTCCAGCTACTTTTGCCGGAGTGTCCCGACAGGGGGACCACCGTTCAAACGGCTAGTGAACGTCACCGTTACACGTCATGCTGTAATGGCTAGGAGGTCCAGACTATTCGGACAAAGTGTCCAGAGTGTCCAGACATCCTGTTTCCAACAGCTAGTGGGTAGGTGCGTGGGCTATTTAAGCCCATCCTCTCCCACTGAACAAGGTTGGCTGCTACATTCACTTCCTACCACTCCTAGGCATCTAGAGCACTTATTTCTCCTCACTTAGACTTAGTTTGATCTAGGGATTAAGTGAGAAGAGAGGGTGAGTTGTGAGAGTGTGTGGATTTGATCCTTGAAGAGCACTTGGAGCTTGGGCAAGATCTAGCTGGTCAGATTTGCTACTCTTGGAGATTTCATCTCCTAGACGGCTAGGTGTCGCCCGGAGCGCCGATCGACGTGTGGTTCCCCGGAAGAAGTTTGTACGGGATTTCCTCTCCCTAACGAGGTAAGTGAGTATAAAACCTTGCTATCTCCTAGAAGTAGGGATCAATAGAGCAAGTAGGCTACTAGGGGCTAGGACTCATCGTCCAGAGAGTAGCTAGTCTGAGAGCTCCTTGGAGATCGAGGCCGTCTTGTGGGAGATAGCTGGGTGAGGTTTGAGATCTCGCTCTTTGGAGCGCCTAAACATGGAGTAGGATCTTTGGGTCCGAACCACGGTAAAAACTCGTTGTGTCTTTGTCTCCATTTCTGTGTTGCTTCCTTTAGTTCCTTCTCTCTCTAGACATTCCCCTCGAGGAATTTCGTGCTTCTAGGTCCGGAGGCTCCGGTCACTTTTGCCGGAGTGTCCGGACGCGCCGGACTGTCCGGAGATCTGACTTTCGTTGTTAAGTGTTTGCAAGATTTTTAGGTTGAGTCTATTCACCCCCCCTCTAGACCTTTCAAGAAGAATGCTGCAAGTCAGGAAGCTGAAGAAATTCAGAAGATTTTGTAGTGTTTGGTGACAATTGCAAGGGAGATGTGTTTAATGGTTGTTGTATGGCTAAAGTGAAATGTAATTAGGATATAATGGCATGACTAGTCAGGTGTCTTATGAAATTTTCAGTGAACTTCTAGTAATAATACTCCTGAAGTCAGGCTTGGATGTAATGGATGCACAAATGTTCTACAATTATCTTTCAAAGTTTCGCAATTTGTTTCAAATGACCAATGTTCTACAATTATCGCTGAAAAATGTTCTGCAATTTGTCTGAAATGACCAATGTTCTGCAATTATCAATGCAAAATGTTCTGCAACTTGTCTTAAATGACCAATGTTCTGCAATTTGTCTAAAATGACCAATGTTCTGCAATTACCACTGCAAAATGATCCACCGCAATCACGCTGGGGAATCCGCGCGATCCGCCACAATTGCTGCAACCGGTGCCTCCGTCTTCAACCCGACGATTGCTGACACCCTAACTGGCGCCTCAATGAGGATACAAAGGGGGGATTAGGGGAAGAAGATGAACAGTCTTTTGGCGTTCTATGCATTTATGCTAGCCAAACTACTCGGGTGGGCACAATTGAAAGAAATCAGGCACGGAGGGGGCTAGGTGCAAAAAACCATCCCACGTATCACGCCACTCTGGCAGTCTTCTCCGGTCAAATGTGTTTTGGACCGGATTCGATTCACTTAAACAAGATTAGGGACCTGCCGTGGCGTTTTACTAGTTCATGGACTAAAATGACACAACCCTGCAACTTTAGGGACCGGCCATGTACTTTACTCAAATATCTATGTTTGAGTCCATTTGCCTCATGATATCGATTAAGCACAAGGCAAGGCATGATCAACCCTTTCAATAGCTCAATCGTTCACTCAATCCTGTAATATATTACTCATCTTGTAATTGACTCCTCAATCATTTGGCATGGCCATACATGCACTTCCGTAATCCATTGCATTGAGGGGCCCATGAGATACCTCTCCCATTAATAGGGAAGGCAAATCCCATCTTGATCACTTATATCTTGCTACATGTTTCATAGTGAACCTAGAGACTATCTTTATAACTAACCAGTTACGGTGCAACGTTTCATAGTCCCGAAGTGTCGACGGGTGATACCCGTAGGCCAGATAAATAGGGTATTGGGGTACGTTGATGTAAGGATCTACGTAAAATGACATCATGGACACAAAGATAAGGATTATGCTAGTTCAGGCCCCTAAGCGTGCAATACCCTAATACCCTAATCCAATTTATATGGAATTGATATAGAAAAATCCATAGAGTACAAAGGAACAAATGAATCTGGTGATGTTGACGAAATTGTAGTCAAGGGTTTGACTAGCTATCTTGGCGAATTGACTTCACGTGCTCCAGTTTCGTAATCTATGGTGGGTGTGTTGGTCTGATTCAATGTCTCTTGAACCCTCAGGGGGTATGCCCTTTATACCGAGGGTTATCTGTGTCTCCCAGTAAAACTCGGAGACATCGAACTCTGCATGATAGGGAAAGACCTAATCCTCTTCGAGTTGGACTCCATAGTCACCATACCCGTGAGGATATTTTCCTTAATATCTTGTAGATTTCCTTGTTTATTTATGGAAACATATCAAAAACGTGAGAATATACCATGTCCATATATTCCATAGATTGTATGATAGGAGGTATACCTTATCTGTAAACCTGACACTAAGTATGTTGAGATTCATGACGACCTTGGGTCTAAGGAATCAACATCACCACTACACTAATTAACACCAGACAGATGACACAAGTAATCCTTACAGTATCTCCTGTGGCTCTGTCCAACAACATATTCTCTAACATGTGTCCACATTATTGATTTGGTATTTCCATATCATGATCCACGAGACATATTCATCAATCAATACATATGCAAATCTTAGAATCATATTTGTTCCACATATGACATGATTAGGGACCATATAGAAATAGTAACATAACACATAGAGAGTCTCATGAATGAATGATATATATTAATTGACCAATAGTAAATTAACAATTTCAAGAAACAAATTAACTCTTTGGGTATAAGAGTGCCACATAGTTTTGTTGACTTGGGAGGGGATTGGGTAGTTGGCAAATGTGTTCAGTTTAAAAAATTAATGTTAATAGGAGCATCTGCAATTTATTGGGCTCTTTGGTTAAGTAGGAATGAGGTGGTGTTTGACAAGTCTCTACCAAAAACATATTTGCACGTCCTTTTTAGGTGACATATTGGCTATGGTTTTGGGTGCACCTACAAAAGCATGAAGAGAACAAGGAAGCCATTTCATTTGCATGTCACAAATTGGAGATTTTGGCTATGCAAGTCTCTGGACACTTTGGTTGGAGATTTAGCAATAGAATTGAATAATGCTTATCTCTTCGTCGTGCTCACTGTTTTCTCTTGTTGCTTTGTGGGTATTTGGCTTGATGTTTAAACCAAAGTTTGCTGTGACAACTTTTAAACATTGTAATAATTGGTTGTAACTTCTTTGAAGTCAAGGCCGGGTAATCCATTATCTAAAAAATTAACTCTAAGTGATACAATCATCTCTATGATTCACTCTAGGGCATAGCACTAACAAAAGAAGACAATATTAGGGCTTCATAGAAGAAATATGGGAGCTGAACTATGGTCTTAATATGCAGACCCTTGTGTCGTGTCAATGGGTGAAAAAGCATGGTGTTGTAATTGACAATTTTGGACTAATGAACATCATAGTGTAATTTTTTTTTTGCAGTGAACATCATAGTGTAATTAAAAACAGCAATTTATTGCTTCATCAATGGATGTTTATTATGTGTATTTCCTATTAATGAATCACATCGGCATCGATATGTATAATTAATTAGTGCAATTTTAATAATTAACTAAAATTTCAAAAAAGAAGGAAAAATCACATTGTAGGCGGCTCACACTGTCACGCACAGGCCACCTGCAAAGAGGCTTTTTTTCTGGGTGGCTGAGGCACCACATGCGATTGAAAACAGGCGGTTGGGGCCATCGCCTGCAAAAGAGAAAAAAACATCCCAACCACGTAGAAATATTGAAAACGGTGTAGTGTCACATGCTCTCTCATCTTGCTTTTGTCAATCAAGGATCTATTTGTGTTGCATTAGACATTGCGAAAGACATTCATTTTTACAGCATTTCGATCTATAGTTGCAACTTAGAAATCTCAGAGAAACAAATATAGGTCTGGTTGGTTTGACCATCAATAAAAAAAATTAATTCTATACTGCCAAAGCTTGCAATTGCAATGTTTTGGCCCTATTAAGATTTGGTAGGGTATATCTGAAAAGACTAAATTTCCCAAAACAACAGACATTTTAGTAAAACTATCACTAAAATACATATTTAAGAGAATATTTAAGAGAATGTAGCACTAAACTATAGATTTATTTAGAAAACTTGTCACAGATTTAGATATTTAAGCCATAATATTATAAATTACAGAATTTTCACTAATTACATTACAAAATTACAGCTTTTCCAGCTCCAGAATATACTGTTGTTGGACATCTAATCTATAGTTTATTATATGATACTACATCTTAAATCTATGGTTTCATAGTAAATTTGGAACTAAATGTCTACTTATGCTTAAATTTATTTTTTTATAATTTGATCAAGATATCTATAGTTATACAAAAATACATACTCCCTCTGTTTTTTCATATTTAACACCGTTGACTTTTAAACAAAACATTGACCATTCATCTTATTCAAAAAATTTATGCAAATGTCATTTATTTTGATATGAGTTGTTTCATTATTAAAGAAATTTATAATATGACTTTTGTTTTTATATATTTGATTAAATTTTTTGAATAAGACGAATGGTCATAGTTAAGTTTAAAAGTCAACGGTGTCAAATATAAAAAAAACGGAGGGAGTATTTCGCTTCATATGTGTGTGAATGTGATATAGATTATGGCCAAAACATGGTGTCTATACTCTGTTGTTTGCACCACTCGATGCATGGTGGTTTGGTTTGGAGGTAGAGGACGAGTGAGGAATATGAACATGGTAGTTATTCTTTGCCTTGTGTTACAGAATCAGAAGAAGCATAGCCACCTGTGGCACCATCGCCGCTGCCGCTGCCTCGCCACATCGTAGCAACCACCGCCGCCTCCGTTGTCGCTGCTGGTTAGTGATATGGACTAGGGTTCCCGATCTTCCGAAAGGTTCTGATAACCAACGATTTGGGCGGAGTCGTAACACATGTCGATCCGGCTTCTTGAGCCCCGCAATCGCAGCACCACGTCTCCTCTGGTTACCACCCGTGCCGGAACACAGATGACCTCGCCGAGAAGGCTAATCCCTGTTTGCGAATCGAAGAACACAAACAAGAACGAGATCGAAAGCAACCAAAATTGCAGATGAATGGTTA
>CM002479.1:8677808-8730976 GCA_000325765.3 Leersia perrieri
AGCTTCTAGCTATAGCCATGTAAGGGTCTCGCCACCCGTTCTTCCTATGATTTGGTGCAGCCACGTAGAGGGGAACTGGGTGATCGTATTAAGATCGTTCTTGCTTTCTCATTGGGGAGAGAGGGTTCGATAGTTATCATCCACATCATGTGGTTATGCGAAGGCGGGATGAAAGGTGTGCAACGTTGGTTGCGTGTTGTTCCTCCACTTTGTTGGCTAATTGGTGTTTCTGGATCCTACGTCGAGAAGGTCGGGCAACCCTCCCGTATCACCAGAGGTCGATAAGTTAGCCAAAGCAGCGATGTTGGGAGTGGTACTTCCAAATTCATTCTTCGAAACAACAGAATAATTGCCTCTTCCCAAGGAAAAGGAATTGATGGTAATCGAACCAATAGAAAGTGACTGGTGCATTCCAATAACGGAATACTTGGTCAATTCGAAGATCCCGCAAGATGAAAACGAAGCAAAACGAGGGGAGAGGAATGCTTCGAAACACCGAGTGAAGTAACAGCACCACTACTCAGATGTGTTAGCAAGGAAGAAGTGAAGAAGATGATAGAGGAGATACAAGAGTGGTAAAAGATTCAGAATTTATCATTCGAATATGTGTGTCATGCCAAAAACACAACCCGATGAGCCAGGCTATTCTAGATAACCTACACCCATTGCCGCAAGTTTGGCCATTCTACAAGTGGGGAGTCGATATAGTCAGCCCACTGCCTAGGGCAAAAGGAAATTACAGATTTCTCATCGTCACCATCGATTACTTCAGCAGTGGGATAGAGGCAGAACCACTCGCTCAAATTACTTCAGCAGCGGTAAAAAAGTTCATTTGGAAGAACATAGTATGCAGATTCAGGATACTAGGTGAGTTGGTAGCCGACAATGGAAGGCAGTTCGAAGCTGGCAAATTTCGTGAATGTGCAAGGGGTTGAAGCTGCAGATAAACTTCGCTTTAGTGGGTCACCCTCAAAGCAATAGGGCAGTCGAATGAGCAAACAGGAAAATTGTGTTAGCATTAAATAAAAGGCTAGAAGGCGCACCAAAAGGCAAGTGGCCAGAAGACTTGTTAATGGTACTATGGGCACTATGGACAACCCCAGTTCGAGCAACAAGCATGACCCCCTTTCGATTGGCGTATGGAGACGAAGTCATGACCCCTAACAAACTAGGGGCTCGGTCGCCTAGGGTTGTATGGCCCAGCGAAGACGGAGAAGAGAGGAAGGTAACTTTGGACAAATCGATGAGATAAGGATAGAAGCCTTGCACAAAATGCAGCAGTATTCAGAAGTAGAAAAAGAATATTACAACAAGAACTGTATTTCCAGCGATCTTGTCCTAAAGGCATTCGCCACCTCCGACCAATAATTGAACACTGGAATTTTGCAAATGAACTAGTCACCAACCTAATTCAACCACCGCTCATCTTTGCCTCCAAGGATTGAGCCGAAGCTCTGATACCTTTGTTAGGATCCAAGGCAGATCTGACAAAAGGAACGTATTTTGGTTGTATTCCGTGGACGCCACAAGACCAAGACAGAAAGGAAACTAGGGTTCTAAACTAGGCAACTAAGATATTTTCCATCATCTTACTTTCTCCTTTATGAATTGTGTGGGTTTTAAGCTCACAATCCGCCACAAACAAGATAAAGTTCAGAATTACAGCAGGGAAACAATATTACAACTCAATCTTCATCGACAAAAGTAAAAAGTAAACAGTATGGCAACAGATGGACAACAGTAATTGATCTGGGCCGCACGTTCTCACTTAAACATTTTACCCCTTCAACGCAGCCCTCCATTCTTCATATAGCGAAGCGTTTTTCCCTTTAGCTCTTCAGGACACCAACTGAAGTTTACTGAACTTTCGAAGTATCTGACTGTCTTGAATAGAGATGTCGAGAGGGTGGCACTCGTCAACTCCGGGGTTGGACAGCCGGGGTCAGCCACCACAGCTGCCGGTCGTAGTCGTCACCTTCACTCCTGGTCACATATGTCGTCGCCGCCGTCGCTTTTGGGAAAGAGGAGAGACCGAGAGTTGAGAGGAGTTGGGATTGGGAACTAGGGTGTGCTTGCTTGTGAGTATTTGGTCCGAAATTCTTCACGGGCCGTGCATGTCGACTAGGCGGCGCTTCAATTTTGGTCTGCCAAATCTTTTAGCTGAAGCTAAATTAAGCCCGTTTTAGTAGCTTTCTCCTGCTAAGTACAATTGTTAGCAGCTAAAATATTATAATGTTAAACTTGAACTCTCCTAGTTGTTCTCCCAATCCACTATTTAGAACCTGTCCGAAAGTGATAAGGTGATTCAGGCTGTGTTCGAATCAGGGTGTGGGGAAAAAAATTATCGTTTTCCGTGAGCACGCTTTTTAAACTGCTAAACGATGCGTTTTTTGGAATAGAATTATATACGAAAGTTGTTTAAAAATCAGAGATAAATCCATTTTTCAAGTTTTTAATAGTTAATATTCAATTAATTATGTTATAATGACTTATCTTGTTTTGCATGCACAGGAAATCCAACTGCACAAGCAGTTTCGAACCTGTCAGATTATTCTTACTGTTGTTTTCTGAATTGACAAGTTAGGTGTGTAAACAAGGGACAGCTTTGAATTAATTAAATGGACAGACAGCCAGTTAAGTACTTTCCCCATTAATTCAGTAGTTACACTGATCACCTAAATTTGTTACAGATCAATCTATCTCAAGGTACAGCATTTCTTTCACTCTTGTTGCTAGAAAGCATGGTGTATATAAAATGGTCTTTTTCTTTTGAAATTGAAATTTGGTGCTGTCGCTTTTGTGATTGCGAACAATCTTATAACCATTCATTTGGCAAACCAACAACACTGATTGGTTTGCTACAGTAGCAGTGGTGCTATTCATTCGGTCATCGCTGCAGCTAGCAGCTGTGGTGCGTACAAAAGATCATCCTAGCCAAATTCTTATTGTGTCACATGTCTAGGTTAGGTCTTAATCAGTTTTTTATCAGCTATTTCGAGTTATCAATGGGTCTGATCATTGTTGTCACTCGTGGAAACATGAAATTGTCGTTCAGTGACACACCATATTTATCATTTAATTGGTGGGTAGTTTGGTATTTGTGGCTATCAGTTCGAAAAAATGGAGCATTCTACACATGCCTAATTGCCTATTCGCTTAGTGTGAGTAGACATGTCCTGGGTGATATTTACATAATTTTGTTCATGGGGGTGATGGATGACCGGTGCAAGCGAGGACTCTATTTTAACTGCACTGAGTCATACGTTTGGAGCCACAACAAGGTCTGCAAGCACATCTTCTCCGTCGCCTTTGGCGAGCATCTCGGAGACGAGGAGTCAGCTCCATCATTCCCACAAGAAATCTGTAGGAACATAGCTCAAGAACCAAGCAAACCAGACAGAGTGGATGGTTGTAGCACCCAAAAACCAAAACATTTTTGCAGAATAAAAGCTACATCTATTCTTGATTGTGGACACCCCGAGTATTATAACATTCAGTACCCAATGCGACCACCACATAATATTTAAGGAGTAGGATTCATACACGCATAAATAGCCACTCGTTCTTAATGTATCCATGATCGCAATTTACACCTTCTGCTATAATAACCGAAATACAGAATAATGAGCACAGGAGATAACCATAAGATAGCTTGTCAGTCCACTCCATCATATGCCCGTCAAACCACACGAAGGCGTCCATCAAAAATGATACATACACTACTGGACTCGATCCAAATCACTGTCCCCAGTTATCTCAAGTGATCCAGTTACTCATACTTAGCTACACTAGTGGAGAAACGATCATTAAGGAGTGGTCTGAATTCAACATTTGTCCCAGTTCAAAACTTTTTTATCTTTAGTCACGGTTGGTAATACCAACCGGGACTAAATGTGGTAACCTGAGTTTTACCGCCGTAAAAATTATTTTAATTAAAAACGTATTTTCAAAATTTTGGTTTTTTATTGTAATTATCTTTAAGTGCCAACTAGATCTCAATTCCTTGTTTCCTTAATACCAAAATTCCCGATCCAAAAATTCCCTTCCTAACCAAACTCCCAGACTTCTAGATTCCCTCCCCAATGGTACAATTACCTCCGTTTCGTTTTTAAACCCTAAAACAATTCCTCGTACTCCTCCCTTAGGGAAAATCTTTTCCCTTCTTCCCGATTCTCCCTTGGTTCCTTTCTCTCATAATATATTTTCTACCAAGAATAGAACCTCCTTTTCTAAAGAGCCCTGAGGAGCCCCAAAAATTATCCAGTGATCCGATATCCACTCTGAATTAAATTCGCACCCTAAAGCTTATCCTCCAGTATATCTTTTTGGGTGTGTCTTTTCCATGGGACCTATAAATCCCTCAAGTTTTCACAATAGAGGATTTAATCACCTCTCTCTATGCCTCAACTGTCTATTAGGAACCCTTAGGAAATTGGTGAAGCATTTCTTAAGCTCTGGGCCAGTTTTTCCCATTTCCGGCCCAACCCCTTCTCTCTCCCTCCCTTTTACTTCCTTCCCAACTAGGCCACGGCCTGCGCCAGCGGCCCAACTGCCTTCCCCTCTTCTCCCGCGCCCGCCTTGGCCTGTTCGACCAACATCGTGGCCCACGGCCCATCCACAAACACGCCAGCACGCAGCTGCCGTTTTCCCTCACGCACGTGTGACCACATCCTTGTATCGGTCCCTTACAGGTGGGTCCCATCGGAGAGCGAACCGGGCACTCGCTCATTCGCGGGGGTCTCGCACGGTCATCCCTTTCCCCTACCCCAGGCAGCCGCCGGCGCAGCCGCTTTGATCGACCGGCCCCAGGCACCCCGGTCCCAGCGAATCGCTGCGTGTCGCCATCATCGTTCGCCGCTCCGCCGTGCGTCGCGCCAACTTGTCACCATTCACCATCAACCCCATCCCTAGACTCCATTGCACCGCCACACGTCGCCCCCTCCTTAACCTTTGCTAGGCCCCGCCATGCGATGACCGCGCTCCGACCCCTTCCCACCGAAAATTTCCCCTTCCAGATCCCACAAAATTAGGAAGATTTGTTTCCTGATTTTTGTTTGCTCTAATTCCCCACCTCCTAATCTGTTCGGCCGTTTTCCCCACTTCCCTCACCGTGCGAATCTCCCTTTTCCCCCACATAGAGTCCGACTCCACCCCTTTCCCTTTTTCTTCCGAATCATCCCTTCCCACCTCCCAATCTAGTTCCACAAACACCTTGGAAAATTTTCATATGTTGTCGGAATTGAGATCCGTTTGCAAAAATGGAATCGCCGTGTCGTCAGGATTCCATTTTTTATATATCAAAATTTTCGGTGACAATTTTACATTTAAGTCCATGTAATTTTTATTTTTACATTTGAGTCCCTAGAATCATCCGATCAGGTCCTTGGTCAGTTTTGGTGAGAAAAAAATTCAAAAAAATAAAAAAAATAGAAAAGGCAAAAAGGTGCTGAAAAAAAAGAAAAGAGAAAAGCCGCAAAAAAAAGAAAAAAAAGGTTAACATAAAAGGAAAAAAGAAAAGGACAAATTCAGTTATCTTTGAGTTTGATTTCACATATCAGAGCTATGCTTGAGTTGTTTCTCGTGCTATCTAGTGGTATCTCTAGTTCGTTCTAGCCTAGGACCAGCACGATACTTGACTTTGAACGATTATTCAACTTTGCATTCTCTGATTTGAGCATTTGTTGTCCTTGCTACGTACTTAAGCCTACCCAGAGCTCCATAGATTTGACTGCAGCTATACAGATTATGAACATGTGTGCCAAAGCATCGATATATCCAACTCCATTGGGTGTTTGGTTGCGTCGGTGTGGACACCATCCAGCTTGCATTGGTAAGAACTTGTAAGAGCTTGGTATAAAACTTGAGTGTGAGTGATTTTTGAACCTTCACTACCTAGTAGTTGATAGGAACATATATATTTTTGTATATGTTTCTTGTTTTCTACTAACAATGATAGGGATACGCAAGATAATTGGGGATAACTATACTCAACATCCACATCTTCGTCGAGTCCTGAGGAGTGATAAACATGACACATACACGGTACATGATTATAATCTTGCAAGAGTAGAGTCTATTTTGCCATGTTTTGATGGGAAATACGATTCTGCTGCTTATGTTGATTGGGAGCTAGCAGTAGACAAACATTTTGATGAATATGATTTCTCTAATGCATAAATGATTAAGGCTGCTAGTAATAAGTGTACCGGTTTTGTATCTTTTTGGTGGTATACTGTGGGCAACATGCTTTAGACTTGGAATGAATGCAAAATACTAATGAGAAAAGGATTTGTGTTTTCATACTATAGACGTGCTCTCCTTGAGAAATTTAAACATCTAAAACAAGTTGACAAAACTGTCCGGGAGTACTTTTATGAATAAAATTTGTATCACTTATAGTGGTTTACAAGAATCTAATGAGAACACAATGGCTAGATTTTTCAGAGGGCTTAAGTCTAATATTCAGGCTGGGCTTCTTAATGTGACATATAATCATATAGGTCAATTGTTCATGCTTGCTTGCAATGTTGAGCGCAACAATTTGGAAGACCCCGTGGAGAAACAAGCCATGCTTGTGCATCCTGTTACTGATGTTTTGCAGGTAGTCCACAACATTCACCAAGAGGAGAGTGACATGACTGAGATGTCATTTGAGAATAAAGAAGAGAAAACAGATGCACCAACATCATCTGAAGAGGGTATAAAAGGTAACTTAAATGGTGTTGAATTTACTCAAGGTGAGTGTGTTATTGATTAATTACATTTGTCCACTACTCATGCTAATGTAGAGCAAAATTTAGTGGAACCTACTTTTGATTTGCCTTTGTCACAAGTCGATTTGCATTATGTTCCTTGTAATAAAGAAGAGTTGTGTGATAGCGCTTCACTTATACCGATGTCGCAACTAGTGAATGAACATGCTACTTCCATAGTTGATCTGTATTATGCTGATTTCAACCATGTTATTCACATTGATAGTGAGAATGAGGAATTGAAACTGCTATCTTCTTTGAATACTTTGGGCTATATTATGTTTGATGATTCTTGTGAGCTCAATTGTTTGATGGAGAAACTATTTACTAATTCTGATTTGCCATGTCCTAGTAATGTTATTTTTCATCTCTTTGGCAAATGTAATGACGAAGGAATTTATTTGGTGCACAAAGTTTATATTTGTTCAGATATCCAAACCACTGTTGTTGTGTCACGAAAATACAAACTGGAGAGTAGTTTTAGGACCACTGATATTACTTCGAGTTTGTTTTGCTTTCGTGCAAATACGCAGGTTGGTTCTGAAGAAGGGGAGCGACTAGATCGCTCAATGTTGCTACCACATACGTTGAAGAATGCACCATATGAAGCGGTACGTGAGGATATGCTACGTGAATTACCTATGTTAAAACCGAGGACGGTTTTCCATGAAGAAGGGGAGGATGATGTGATCACGAATACAACAGATACAACCATTGATCACATCATATATCCACAGGTGATCTCGTCTCATAACATGATTCAATTTAATTTAATTACGAACATGACGCTACTTAATGATGAGAATATATACATTTGTTTCATTAGGCGCGCAAGTAATACATGGAGGCAAATATGGAAGATGGACACGTTGGGCATGGTGGATGCAAAGATGGAGATAAAGACCGTCACATTCTAGAATCCAATTCATCCACCTGAGGCAACACTAACTTCAAACAGCCGCCAATTCTTCATGCGAGCTCCGTTTCAGGCCCATGAGTACCTGATGGAAAGCTTTCGGAGTCCTCTTTCAAACAGATCTGGTCTCATTGCTAAATTCCATCCGAGTCATCGGCAATCACAAAAACAAGGTGTTGCATCCAATGTAATGGGCCTATGGACCTGCAACTTCGTCTAGGACCCAGGCCCAAGTGGGGCCCAAGGGGGTTGCGTCCCAAACAGGGAGAGGACACCCCTATGACCTCCTCCACCCCTTTAAATAGCTAGTTACCCCTTTAGCGTTAGTTGGGTTTTGATTAATTGTAAGTTTAGCCATTGCTACGTCGCTTACAGCGCGCGTGTCGTCTAGACCGTCCGTCTGCTTGTTCGGAATCCCACTTTATCGTGGATCGATCCATATTTGTGTGTCTTGTTTATCTAGCAATTCAGTTGTTTTTATCTTGTTCTTTCTTGTTCTCGATTGCTTTGCAGGAATAGGGTTGATCTGCACCGGCAAGATCAACAAACTCTCGGAGAAGTGTATCGATCGCTAAGGAGCAACACAACAACGTCTCGTACGGTTGTAGTTGGATTGTCAACGTTTTTCTCAAATCGTAGTTATCATCAACTTACCGAAAGATCGAGCCATCCCGTGCAAATCACAATCATTTGAAGAAAATCAGCTAGCAGATTATCATTAACAATTTAACACAAGCTTACCAATCGCTGAAGTAGAAACTTTGCAAATGTACAAATGCTAGTTAAGGGATGGACAAAGATGACATATACACGCATATCAGGTAGAGCACGTGGGTTACCCATGAGCGAAAAAACAACACATGCCCAACTTACGAGTACCCAGACCCATGAGTAAAATTAGGGTCCTAAGTTTAAATCCTCGTACACCCACAAATATACCACCATACTCTATCGGCTTGTTTGGCAATTTAAGGAAAAAGAAATGAGAGTTTTGATGAGGGAATTGATCGTGAGATTAAAAAGAGAATCTTTGTTTTTTAATCTTAGTGGTAAAGGTGGTGGAAATTAGTAGAGCTTAAATAGAGACGAGATCTTAAATAAAAATGAACGGTTCAGATTTGCCTAGACAACATAAAGAGGGAATTCCCTCCCAATTCACACCCCACCCTAGGTACTCCCTCGGTCCTCATATATAGAGGATTTTAGATTCAAACTTGTCTATAACAGGTATTTGGTAGTACTAGTAGCCACATCAATTAATCATTTACTAAATTCTTTTCTATATTACCCCACCTACCCTCCCACCTTCACTAGCACAAGGACATTTGAGCCTATCTTCTTCATCTTTAATTTTTCTAAAAAAAGAAAATATCCTCTACAATTGAGGACGGAGGGAGTTTTAAAAAGGTGAAAGTTGTTCCCCTCAATTCTCTTTCTCCATCCCATCAAAACTTTATATGCCCTCAAATCAAACAAAACAATCAATATCCACATCCCTCTAAACTTTCATTCCCTCTTAACCCACCCACCCACCAAACACATCCTATGTTTCTATGTCTTGTGTGGATTTTATTCCCCTGGTTTATGATGTTTTTGTGTGGAACATATCATGACCGAGCTAGTTTCATATTTGGTCCCTTTTTCTTGTCCGAAGCCATTTTATTTACTGTCCGTACGTTGTGACGGGAGGAGCTAATTAATAACGGGGCTGATCGGATCTGATTGCCATGGTGCCATCGTTGTTGTTCAAAAGTGCATATTGCTGCCACAGCCACCCCCATGATCACAATTTAAATTAGCGACATACTTAAGTGGATTAAAATTTATTGCATAGACAACTGGTGAACCGATGGGGAGTAGCAGCTAACAATGTTTGGGTTAAAAAAAATGTCGAACACAATATCACATGCATCAGCAAAAAATGATCTGCTCAGTAAAATTAATCACTTCTATGTACATCAAGCAGAGTATATTATCCGATTTATACATACCAAGATAATTTGGTGGAGGCAAAGAGAAAATAAGAGAAGTAAAAGAACATTCTCATAGCCTCTCCAGTCTTCGTGCTCAATCGATCACCTCTCGTCCTGGGCGTCGACGCTGCTGGGCCTATTGCCTGGATCTGGTTGTTAGCTAAATGGGCTTCTAGCTTGTGTGGTCATCCGGCCCAGACGGACGGCACGTAATCCAAAATGTATTACACACGTGAAACAGGATCGGGGATAGCAGACATCAGAAGACCGTCCGGAGGGGAATACGCAAATGGACGAAAGCGTAAATGATAGGAACAAATAATAGGTACTAGTTAAATATATGTGTTTTGTTACCGATAAAAATATATTAATATTGGCTATCACAAATATTTTTTATAATATGTGTTATCAATCATTCATATACGAAATTGTCACTTTAATTTGAATTTATACGTGGATATTCATCTATATTTACCTTTTTTAATATCAAAAAGTTTGATGTTAAATTGAAAAAATTGCAATGAGGATAGATGGTGATTGCAAATTCACTTACACCACCACATATGGTAAAATTTGTTTACCCTGATGACTGCGAAACGCAAGTGTCTCATGCTAAGCAGTCGTCCATTTTATTTTCATGCAGGGCCGGATCTGGGCTAGGGCGGGAGGTGTGACCGCCTAGGGCCCACGACAGGAGGGGGCCCATCCCCAAACACACCCACCCTGGCCCTTGACTCATATGGGCCTTGTCCAGCAGGCAGCAGCCCAAGAGGATAAGAAGCATGCGCATGCGGTCAGTCGATAGCGGCATCATCGCTTCGGCTTCAACGCGGCGTTTCGTGCGCGATTCTGCTGCCGCTGATCCCGCACCGCATCCCGTCCAGCCTCCCTCACGACTGCTAGGGCATGCAGCTCCTCGCCAGACGACGCGAGTCATGCAAGGCGGGGTCGCAGCGAATGAACCGTGTTCAGAAATCAGAATCCAGATCAATGGGTGAAGCCACGAAGGGCGATCGGCACTACGTCAGGTTCATCTCTCGTCCAGAGTTCCAATTTCCAATATTCCTCGGTTCCTCTTCCTCCTCGCCTCCCGCCGGCCAGAGCCTGACCAAACAGCAGTCTAGCCATGCAGGTTTAGGACTTCAGGTTGCATCAGGCCAGCAGCAGTAGCAGCAACAACAAACAGTGGTCAATTGAACTCGACAACATAAAGGCCGGCAGGCATAAATCAGGAAGAAAGGGACAAAGGGATCCACTTTTCAAGGTTAGGGATTAACTTTTAGGTATTTTGTCTAAATTCCGAAAGTTAGTGAGTTAGGTCATTTTTTTTCATAAATCATCCTTACTGTTTAATTTACTAGTTTGTTTCATGTTCTTTTAGTTTTTCATTACACTATTGATATTACAAGAATTTAATATTATATTTTACTTGCTCGCTATATTATATTAATGCTAAGTTTGTATCACACTACCGAATACATTATTTTTTGCCTGTAATTTTTTTTACCCTGAAGGGCCCATAGTGAGCGAGCTCGCCTAGGGCCCTTGTAAACATAAAGCTGGCCCAGTTTTCATGCACGATTCAAATCAACATAAACAAAACCACAGCCGGACCCGAAGGGAGCCCAAATTCGATACAGCCTTATACTATGCGAACACCCCAAACACGTCGACTCACCCGTGACCGTGAGGCTGTGACTGTAGAACAATACGCAAAGTCTACATTCTACAACGAGACGACACAAAAGGGAACATGAGGAAAAAAAACTTACATCAACGGCTGTGAGCGACAATCAGACTAATTACACGAATCTCGAGGCGCAAACCCTCAAGCAACCACCGCCCGCTGTATAACCTACGGCTACAGGCTTAGCACAAAGCCCACCGAAAAGCTTTCCCTCTTTCCCTTTCCCCCACCGCGCCGCAGCCGCAAGCCGCCGCTATCCGTGGGGGCATTTCGCCGAGCACCTGCCGCGCATGGCGATGGCCTCGCCCCAGCTCGCCCACCAGCCTCCCACGCGCGCTCCTCTCTCCTCGCGCCCCACCGCCCCGCTCTCCGCCCAACGCCACCACCGCCGCGATGGACGCCGTGGCCGACTGGGGGCTGACGACGCTGGAGGAGGCCGACCCTGAGGTGTACGACCTCGTGGAGCGCGAGAAGCGGCGGCAGCGGTCGGGCGTGGAGCTCATCGCGTCGGAGAACTTCACCTCGCTCGCCGTCATGGAGGCGCTGGGCTCCCCACTTACCAACAAGTACTCCGAGGGGATGCCCGGGGCGCGCTACTACGGCGGCAACGAGGTCATCGACGAGGTGGAGGAGCTCTGCCGCGTTCGCGCGCTCGCCGCCTTCGGCCTCGACCCGGAGGCGTGGGGCGTCAACGTGCAGCCCTACTCCGGCTCGCCGGCGAACTTCGCCGCCTACACCGGGCTGCTCCAGCCCCACGAGCGTATCATGGGGCTCGATTTGCCGTCCGGCGGCCACCTCACGCACGGCTACTACACCGCTGGCGGCAAGAAGATCTCCGCCACCTCCATCTATTTCGAGAGCCTGCCGTACAAGGTGAGCTCCGAGACAGGGTACGTCGATTACAACAAGCTGGAGGAGAAGGCCATGGATTTCCGGCCCAAGCTCATCATCTGCGGCGGTAGCGCCTACCCGCGAGATTGGGACTACGCCAGGTTCAGGGCCATTGCAGATAAGTGCGGCGCCATGTTGCTGTGCGACATGGCTCACATCAGTGGCCTAGTTGCCGCGCAGGTACTGTGGAATTGTCTCTGTTCCTGCGCTGCACCTTATATAATTGTATTCTAATCTAGATTTCTAGATAGCTTTTGCCAAGTTGGTTGGGTTTTTGCTTTATTAAATTTTAGCTCATTGCGATTACCTGGTAATTCATACTAGATAATAGTAGCATCTTTTCCTGATTGGCACATGTTGCCATGGTCGTGGCTGTACAGACATATATTAGTTGCTGGGTTTGTCAATGTTATGAAATATCTGATTACCTTATTTCGTCCTAAATAGTTGATGCAATTTGTGTTCGCGCGAGCATTTGTTTATTCTGTACGGTCAGTATTGCATTCATCTCCCTTTCCTATTGCAAAGGAGATATTGATTGATGCCTGGGAATTTAGTCAAGCAAAATTGTCACACAAGAGAATCGCTAGATTTCAGGTGCACGAAAATTTGTAAAATTTCTGTCACCTAAAAATGCTATTTCCACTAGGAATAACAAGATAGCTACAAAGGAATTGTTTTCCTCTTAGTATGCCATGTACTCTTGTCTGTAGATTCCTTTCTGCAGTTGTGCATAACGCTGTTAATGTGTCAAATGACATTTATTTGTTCCAAATTTGCAATTGTAATAACCCTTCGTCTTGGCCATTACGGATTTTTCCTATTTGTATGATTATCTAAATTAATGAGTCTGTCATTGAGAATTTCCTTGGGTTTCCCTGAACTGCTTTCACTTAACTGCTTGTGATCGCTCCAAGCATTGAAATATAGTAAATAATGGAGCGGTATTAGCAATTAATTTTGAACGTACTAACATTCAAATGAAGTAGTGAATCCATCCATTCTCAGCATGAGATGTTACCATGGGATGGTTCCTATGGTACTCCCTTATCCGGTCAGGGCCTTACTCTTTTAATATAGTTTTTAAAGAAAAACTTTGCTGATATTATTACTGTTGATCTTTTGTAGGAGGCTGCGAATCCTTTTGAATATTCTGATGTGGTTACCACAACCACCCACAAGAGTCTCCGAGGGCCAAGGTCTGGTATGATCTTCTACAGGAAGGGCCCAAAGCCTCCCAAAAAAGGCCAGCCTGAGGGTGCTCTTTATGACTATGAGGACAAGATCAACTTTGCGGTGTTTCCATCTCTCCAAGGTGGCCCTCACAACCACCAAATTGCTGCATTGGCAGTTGGGTTGAAGCAGACTATGTCAGCTGGATTCAAGTCTTACATTAAGCAGGTCAAGGCTAACGCTGTTGCCCTTGGGAATCATTTGATGAGTAAGGGCTACAAATTGGTTACTGATGGAACAGAGAACCATCTAGTTCTCTGGGATCTGCACCCCCTTAGTTTGACTGGTACGCAGAGTACATTTAATGGAATCTATGTTATTTCGTTTGGATTCTTTGAAGCATAATGTATTTTTTGTCTGGGTACTTGTTCTAAAGTTGGTTTTCTATAGGTAACAAAGTTGAGAAGGTCTGTGATCTGTGCAGCATTACACTGAACAAAAATGCTGTCTTTGGGGATAGTAGTGCAATGTCACCTGGCGGTGTCCGCATTGGTTAGTATCTCTTCCCTTCCTCAACAGATTGACAATTTGAACCTTTAACAGAAGATTTTGTTACTTTTTTGCCCCAATGCTCATTGGCAAGGAATGAGGCCATGAAACATGCAGATTTGCTCTAGGCCATTTGTCATCCAAAGTGGTACCTGAGAAAGTGGGGCAATGGTCCAACACACTAGAGAGGGGTGTAGATGTTAGAACGGAAAAAAAAAATCAAATTGTACTTCTCCCATATTATGCTTCTTTTTTCAGTGAAAAAGGGACCTTTTGAGTCCTAATTGATTAGTCTTTCTTACTCCAAACAGAGAACAATTATCCTAACTGATGTGTCTGTTAAAATTATAAATCATTAGTATTAAAACTCATAGAGACTAGATTTTAAATATCCAATTCACTAGGCATATCAATATCATTATTTAAATTAGAAATAACTAACATGATTAAACTTGAAAATGACACAGCTATAAATTTAATTTCTTCTCAATACATACAATATTATAATATTCAGAAAATTGGCACTTTCAAGGCTTATTTTATAGTTCCGCAGCAGCAAGTAATATGCACGAGTTCATCATGTATATTAACAAAATCTATACTAAACCAGTAGGTAAGGTTGCCCTTTTTTGCAATTCATAGTAGACCTTTCATTTGCATTTCCGACCTGGGAGCTTCATAAGATTTATGCAACCACTTAGGTCCTACAAATATCCAGGAAATTTTCCTACATTCCACATATACCCTAGAATAGATTTGTCACTTTGGGACATGCTTATTGAAGTTTATATGCCATGAACTTGTTATCGTCTATCGAAGATTTTTTTTTTTCGAGAAGATACACACGGCACTTCTACCCTGTTACAACCCAACTGTCGTGAGAACTTGACTTGATTAGAAAGGCAATCTAACCTAAACATCTTTACTTTATTTGTCCATGTTTTGGTAATTCAAGAAGTAATCCATTATTATTTTTTTATTTCCGAATACTCGTTCCAGGTACACCTGCCATGACATCAAGAGGTTTAGTCGAGAAGGACTTTGTACAGATCGCTGAGTACCTACACCAGGCAGTGACCATCTGCTTGGACGTCCAGAAGGAGCGTGGCAAGCTTCTCAAGCACTTCAACGAGGGCCTGCAGAACAACAAGGACATTGAGAGCCTTAGGGCAGAGGTGGAGAAGTTTGCCACATCGTTCAAGATGCCTGGCTTCAGGGTATCCGACATGAAGTACAAGGATTAAGCATCGAAACCTTAATAATTGTTGTTTCTTTTCCCTCTTGCCCTGAATTTTGGTACCCAACCTAATTGCTGTGTCATGAATCGTGGTTGTATGGAATTTTGCTGAACTCTGGGTAGTCTCTAACCGCCTTTGTCTACCTGAGCTGGCTGTGCCATTCAGTTGCAAAATGTTGGAACTGTAATGGTATGGGTTTTCTGGAATAATAATCATTGAGAGCATGCGAAAAGGTGGGATAAAATTCATCCCTCGTTTGTTCTTTTGCCATTGGACATTGACAATTGCTGGTCCTGGGTTTGCCACTAGACAATTTGCACGATCCTTCGATTTGCCTTTGATATGTGGTTGATGTGTCATGTGTGGGCTTATACCCATACGCTTGAGTGAGAAAAAAAAACAGTGAATTACTGAATATAATTGGCAACCAGGATTGAAAAAATAGTGGCAAATATGGATTACGCACACTGCACACAGGATTCCAGTGGCTGGTTGGCTGGTTGAGTTCAGATACCATCTTCGGTAAATCGTAGGGATGGTCACCCGGGGCCTTAATTACAAATTGGTTAAAATTCTTCAAACATTTTAGCCATTATATCTCTCGTCTAGACCCACTAATATCAATATGAATGGAGTAAATTACATTTTGCACTGGGTAAACGTATCTTAATCTCTTTTAATTAGGCTTAGTGCATAGTTATCAAAATAATTTTTTGTATGACGTTGGTTAGCTCAAAAGTGAGCTAAGCAACATCATATATGTCTAACCGGAGGGAGTATAATTCAAAGGAAATCGAATAGAACTTATAAAATATTTTAAATTTAAGTTAGGTTTCAACAGTTTTATTCATAATTTAAAAAGGCCATAAAAATTCTATAGATTTGATAATTTATCTCGATGGTAACCTAATGCAAAGTGAAACTTATATGGGTGTACACTGGTACAAAGTGAAACTATACGCTAAACCAGGTGTAAGATGAAACAAGGTATTGTTTACCCAATGCAAAGTGCAATTTACTTATACGATGAATTTGAACACATATATGGTGGTCATACATTGATTCATGCATGAATCTATTTAAAAAACTAAAATACCTTACAATATAAAATAAAGGAATAGGAAATAGGTTATTATAACTGTATATTATACTCCCTCTATCCCAAATGGACTATTTTCATTTTGTCAGGACAAGGGTTTGGTCCATAGCTTTTGTAGAAAGATATCATTATTGTGATAAAAATATAATCATACAAAGGCACTTTTGAATATAAATCTAATAACATCAATTTTGTGTCATAAAATAATTTTTTAATATAGAAATTATTGGTCAAACTTGTCCTAACTAGTCAAATTACGCCATATAATTTGGGATGGAGGGAGTAACACTAAAGTGTGTTTCTGTAACTTATGCGCTTAAAAAGCCGAAAGTTCTAAACATTTTCGAAGGTCGACAATTTGATTCCATCTGATGCCTTGCATCTCTTCTGAATGGACCACACAAAATGTGGTAATCTATGCATAGTCATTCCAGGTCCACGCATGTTGAAGATAGTTGTTATAAAATTGATAGAACCTAAAATTGATGAAACACCTGATAGATGAAGACTAAAAATTGCTAAATCAACTGCTCCTCCAGAATGGCTGGTAATACCGCTTAAGGGTGGATAGACCGTCCACCCAGTGCCGCTGCCCACTTCTACTAAGGCTGAGCTTAATAGGAGCAAGAGACTTGGTGGCAACAACCAGAATGATATATTACATACTGATTTGAGATAAGATGAGTAATCCGTATTTGAGCGAGTTCAGTATCAGGTAATATTGATTAGAAAAGCAGGCCCCCCTACCCCACCACACGGGTGACATTGGGGATGGCGCGCCACCACCACCTTGCCACCCAAGCACGGCGGCGGGGCATGCCTACTCTCCCATTGCCCTAGCGGCCAGTCTAAGGACCCAACAGGGTGGCGACGGGAGCTCCAGATCTGGTGGGTGGCGGGACGTGCGGCATGGGTAGCGGGGTGCAGGCAACGATATGGGCTGTGGGGTGTTGTCGGTGATGGTGCGAACAGCGATGTGCGGTCCATCAGCGACGCGTTGACCGTCGGATCCACAACCGGTGAGGCTGGATCTGTCCCCTCGTCACCGTGATGGCGATGGAGCGGCATGGCAGCGTGGTCCTGCGTTGTCGTCGCCAGTTCCGGCCCCCATTGGCCAGATCTCGCCTTCCCCCAGTGGATCTGGCTAGCGGCTGTCGAGCATGGTCGGCATCGGCGCGGCTACAGGCGGGCAACATCAGGCATGGAATCCGGTGTGAGGGGGTTGGTGGCCAGCAATTGGCGTCATTGCTGGCTGTCATCCTGCCACCTCCTCCCCTCGCCTCCCTTGTTGTTGTTGTCGCCGGCTATCCGTCCCCACGATGGCATGGCTGGCGACGACAGACCCTCTTCGAAGCCTCTTCTCATGCGGCATACTGCATGTTCCGGTGTAGGGCGTTGGTGGCATTTTTCTCCCCCTTCTCCAGCCTTCTCCTTCCTGCCTCCCTCGTCCTACGGCAGTGTGCTCCTTGGCATCGGCTAGCTGGTGGGACATCAAAACCCCCCTCCCCCTGACTCTTCTTTCTTGGAGCTTCTTCCCTTGTTGGGTTGCTTCCAGCCCCAGCCATAGGGAGCTCTGTGGTTCCGTGAGGGGTGAAGTGCGGACGTCTGTGCTATTATCGCCGAACGATGAGTTTAGTGACATTTGACTCTCGATGATCGTCTAGGTGACCGAAAGCTTGCCAATTTTTGGTGCGTGTGTCCGCGCTCTTTTGATCATTTCTCATCCTTCTCTTCGGTGCTCCTCCCTTTTTCCAGGGTGCACCTGGGGAGGTAACGAATTATCAAGAAAGTTCTGCATGGTAAGGGTTAGGTGCCCTATGGCTTCGGTTTTGCTTTCAGCTAGTTTGAAGCAGTTTGTGTTCCGGTGCGAGACCTATTGTCTCGTGCGGGAAAATCGGCCTCTTTCGTGTTGTCATTGTGGCAGAGTCAGGGCTGCTTGACTAGGAGTGGAAAAGATCGGCAACAATAACCCTTGACTAACTTCCCAACGTCAAGGCGAGAGGATGGGAGTGGAGCGGAACTTGAGAGCGCTTTGGCGAAAGCCCTACCTGGTCCCAATCAAGGCGGATGATATTGATGCATATGGGTGTCATTCCTCCTTGGAGGTATCATTACGTTGGCTCTCTCCCCTTCAAGTGAAATCTAGTCTGATCTAGATGGTCGTCAAATAACGTCTTTGATGTTGTATTTTTTCTTGAAGGCTTGCTTCACATACAGGTGTTTAGGTGTTTGTCGAGCTATCGACTTGGCTTGGCAACAATAAATTGTGCGGGTCTACGTAGTTGGTTGTTGTGTGCCATTTTTCTTTTCCCTCTATAAAAGTTTTGCCAGTTTTTCTTTAATTAATTATGCATTTGTTAGGTTTTTGGGCCTGATTTCTTTATAAATTGGGTCAATTCTTATTCTTTAGTAAATTTTGACAAAAAATCATGACGTCGGTTCCACAAAAAGATAAATCAATAGTGCCTTTTCCATGTCAGCTGCTGATGTTGTGGCTAAAAATGGCGATATAACCACGATTATCTTAGATAAATTTAATTTTAATTGTGGATGGGCAAAAAGTATACGATTTTAGTATTTAGAATTAAAAACAGGTTATGCTGGAGTGAATGGCATAAGCTTGGCCTACTGCCTATCTAAATTCCATACTGGGATACATCCATTAGCTTGTCTCAGGTCGGCCTCTAGTCAAATTTATTTGATTAGTCGGGAGAACAAGTTCAGTTCTCATGTTACTTCTTTTTAGATTGATAAAAAAACATAGTAAAAGATTGGATTCTACCGCTGTAATCTTGTGCAATATAAAAGTTCTCAAAATGCGCGCGGATGTCTCTCCTGATGTGTTCTGACACAAAACAAAAAGGAATTTTTTTTTAGAAAGCTGTTATACAGAGATTTACTGATTTAGGGAGTCCCTTAAACGAACGAAGTAAAACCTCTTACCATGAGGTACGGAGGGAGTACTATTGTATAGTGTCCAAAATAATGTCACCGGTGCTCTGCCAGCTAATGAACTGGACGCCCCGGCCAACAACTATACCACGTATGCCAGAAGTAAACTGTAAACCATCTGCGGCCGGGCGTGCAGCCGTGTTGGCAAGAAGCCAAGAAGCCAAGAAGCAAGCATCTCTAGTCCTCTACTGACTACTGCACCCCTTCCATTACTGATGAAAACACAAACAGCCGAACAGACTCCAACAACACGTATGGCCAAAAAGCAGATATATCAGAAACAATGTGTTAATTATCTGAAACATTCACTGAAACATAGTTTCCCTTGATCCACAGGACAAGAGAAGCAAAATTAAACATAGGTTTTTTTGGACAAAGGTTTTCCGCAGTTTACAGCGTCTAAAGCATATATACCTCTAACTGGACATTGCACTGCTAATTTATTTACAGCTGTCAATGGCAACACACTCACAAACCAGCACCACGCTTGGGTACCTAAATTAACCCAAGAATGTACAGGGCCGAATTTATCAGGTGTGAGCATTATTAACTTTTTCTTTAACAAGTCATGGTAAAGCACGCGATAAGGTTTCTTCCCAAAATCTTCATCCCACCGTGGTTGATATAGAAACTGATAAACTCTGTCCCTTTATGACTTGCCACTTGCCATCACCTGGGCGAGCCAGCAATGCCTGAATGCTTCTACCAATACAGCAAGGATATATCACAAGGTCTGGCATCCCTTCACGTACCGTGAATGATGCTTTCAGCCTACCAAAACATATTCCTGGTGGTGCTAGTGGCATGGTAAACGTCGTGGTCTTATCGCTAATTAAGGTATGGGCGAAAAGCACATAAACTGCTTGTACGATGTCTTGCCACTGAGTATGGGTGCAATAGTCGTATTCAGTATATTATTTGCATATACTTATCTTTTCAAATATTCCGTTGTGAATTGTTTGCTAAACAAAATTATCTTTATGCAAATATACCATCTATACACAACTTCCCTTAATATTGACCATGCATGTTTAGAGTCGTTTTTTTGGTAAACACTTGCCAGAACATTCGCGTACAAAACCCTACTATATATTATTGTCTTTTATACTTCGGCATAGGAGAAGAAAATCTCCATGAGGGTGAAGTTGTTTTCCAGGATAGTTCGAGCTAGGGGCCTACCTCTAGTCAGTTGCCTATGAGGGTTGGTAGATGGGCACACTGTGCACCGCTACGCTGCTACTTTGTTATGCTTTAGCCACTAGGCATTATCGGTATTGTACACCTTAAAAACTATGTATCTTCCGCTTCCCTTATATGTACCAATAAAGTTATGGTTTGGTTATGCTAATAAGTTATGCATGCGTGAGCTAGCCACTGACCATGATCATGAGACTAGTACAGCATACGCATCAAATTATTCAGGAGTAAAATTCCGGTTGCCGACAACTTTGGCCAGGGATGAAATGGCACGAAAATTTCCCAACCGTATAGATATCATTTTCGAAAATAATAATATTAAAATGATTTCTTATCGAGCATTATAGTTTCTAAAATTCAATATTTTATATTTATGTCAACTTCGTATTGACATCATCACTATTAAAGTCCATAAATATAAAAATTTCTGATTGTATCAAAACCATTTCACAAATATTATTGAAATATGATATTGTTTCCTTCCCAGCTTCTAGGCACTCACGGGAGAAGAGTGACAATCCAGATAAATTTCACGAAACTACACATAGTGTGATCCAAGTTACTAGAAAACTACATATAGGGTGTGTTTGGTTGATTGGGCCTCCTTGGCTAGGACATGCAAAATGAGATTGTTTGGTTAGCTGCTCATATAGATCCTGTTGTGTTGAGAACATGTCTGGTTGCTTGCATCAAAACTACTTGCATGCACGAGATGTTGTTTGGTTGATCGTACAAGCTCGAGTTTGGTTACCTTCTCATATGGAAATGGAAGGTGAGATTATCCTGTGAATATATTTTAACACTTGTCAATTAACATATAATATGGTATTAATGTTTCAAAACAACTACCCTATATCAATTCTTACGGATGTGCTTCACCTACTAGACGGCATGGTTGTACCATGTAAGATGCTTGAGGGTTGTCTAATGGTGGGTTCATATCCACGGTGAATAAATATTTAGTTCAAAATTGATCAATCGTTAATAGTGTAGTTTTCTAAAACATTAATACTATAATATGTGTAGTTAAGTGACAAGTGTCGAAGTAAGTGTAGTTTTCTAAAATTTGGACTACAAAACGTGTAGTAATATATAATAGCGGCATAATCATCACACGATCATTCCTGTGCCCTTCAAGACAACAAGCGACATGTTTCATTCTCACATCCATACAGGGCAAAATTATCATCTCGTTACGGTTTCATCAAACATTTTGCGAATTATAAAACTATACTAATGAGTAACGACACTTTCATCACACTCTCTACCATGAGCTGATGAGCACAACTAATCTATTGGTTCTTTAATACTCTACATAGTTGTGGATTGCAGCGTTACTTATATGCATCATATGACGGCTCGCTAGTCGCTACCAATGTACGTACTCTACCACACTAAACATATATAATACTTGACGTCGTATAAAAATAACCGGAGACGGTATACATATTACGGTTGGCGAGCTATAGGGGGGCCAAATAGTGCAGCAGCTAGCACGTTAATATGTTTGTACTGTTTTTTTTTTTTGTGAACCAATATGTTTGTACTCTAGTGGCTGTGTCATCTATATATGTATCCTAATTCCGGCCGGCTCTATCACATGCTGGCCCTGATCTAATGAGATTTAATTTTGATTGAACCGCATGTGAATGGATTCATATAGTATGGCTATTCTCTGCCGCACGATCCAAAAAAATGACAAAAAAAAATACCAGTTGGTCAAGCTGCCATTTCCACCTTTTTGAGCCCAGCACACTTCTCCGTACGCGCCACCATGAATGTAGCATATATCATATCGTCCTAGAAAGCTCAGCACTAATTAGTTCAATCCGTTGGCGCTTCAACAATGTCTCGCTTCCTACCATACATGCCGAATTTCGGTCCAAATCAACTAGAAGCTGCTACCCATGGTATGTATAATGTATGTTCTTTCTGTACATGTTTGGATCTGCATCACTTATATCAATTCAAGTGTGATGAGTTAAAAAAAAAGTGTGATGACGACCTGTAATTCTGCATTATGGTATATATCTGTCAGCTCTGCAGGCGAGAGTAATCGCCCGGCTTCTACTGGGATTCTGGAGCGAATGGGCAACCCAGATCCTTGTAGTCCTCAGCCTCACGCAGCAGTTCTTCCTGATATTCTTCTCCAGCATCCGGCGGCGCCAAGGCAGAAGCAAACGGAGGGCAATTCTCTGGTTGGCGTACCAGTTCGCCGACATCACCGCGACGTACGCCCTTGGCAGGCTCTCTCTCAGCGCCACCACACGGCGCGAGCACCGGCTCGTCCCCTTCTGGGCTCCCTTCTTGCTGCTGCACCTCGCAGGCCCGGACAACATCACCGCCTACTCTCTCGAGGACAGCAAAATCTCGGGGCGACATGCCCTGACCCTCTTCGTGCAGGGCCTAGGAGCCGTGTTTGTGCTCGTCAAACATGTCTCCAGCAGCGGAACCTTGCTGCTGCCTGGTGCCATCATGGTCACCGTTGTGGCTGTGTTCAAGATGTTTGAGAAGACATGGGCTCTCTGGATCGCCAACTTTAAGGTCATCCGGTGGTCGGTGGAGGCGGCAGACACCGAGGAAGAACAGCGGCACTTGTACTGGCTTTACCTCGAGGAAGACGAACTTCCTCGAGGGGAATTCAAGGGGAAGGAAGTCGACGAGGAGGAATTCCTCATGCGACGTGCTCACGCCGTGTTTCGTGTTTGCAAGTCTGCCATGGTTGATTCTTCGGTGTATGATCCAAAGAGCTACTCCGTCAGGATACTCGTGTACCTAAGGGAGAATAGGGTGGACTACATGTGGACGCTGATGGAGATGGAGCTATCACTCATGTATGACATTCTCTACACCAAGGCAGCCGTCGTCCACACCTGGACGGGCTACTGCATCCGCATTGCCTCAGTACTCGCACTAGCAACCTCCTTCCTGCTGTTCCAGTTATATGGCAAGGAGGGGCAAAGCAGCAGAGCTGACATTATCATCACCTATGTCTTGTTGAGTGCTTCCTTGCTCATGGAGATGACATCGCTTTTGAGCGCGCTGTTGTCTACCTGGACGTTCTCCTTCCTATGTGCAACACGATGGGCCAGTCTTCGACATGCTGCCCTGTGCTCTGAGAAATGGCACCGCCTTCGAAATATGGTCCTCTCCTTTCGCCGGCTTGCCTACAGCACAGGGATTTGGAGCTACTTGAGCTTGTCAAGGGGGTGGTCAGGCACCCTGGGGCAATATAACATGTTGGACGACTGCACTGCCAGGCCGTCTCCAATCGGTAAATTGGTAGTGAGGCTAGTCTTCAGCAGACTGTCCAAGAAGCTTGGATTCAGCAGACTGGCAGAGATGTTGGGCTTCCGCACGCTGGCAGAAAAATCGCGCTACAACATGGTGCATGTTGGCATTCCAAATGGGCTCAAGAGCATGGTAATTAAGTACATAAAAATCATGATCGAGGACAGCAACGTGAATACAGTGGGAATTGTCAAGGAGAAATGGGGAATTGTGGCAATAAAACACTGGTTGAAAAAGAAACAAAATGATGACACCGGCTACAAGGCATACCTAGAGACGACCCTAGGTGCTGAGCTCCACGAGGGAATCATCATTTGGCACATCGCCACTGACATCTTCCTCGCTCAGTGCAAGGCCAATGACCAAGGTGCTGTGAAGGAAATTAAGATATTGTCAAACTACATGATGTTCCTCCTTGTCAAACGACCAGACATGCTACCGGGCCTTGCTCAAAACAAGATGTACCAATGGACCAAAGAAAGTCTGGCCAAAGAATGGAACAGAGCTGATGGACCTGCACATATTCCTGGACTCCAGCCAAGTCAGAAATTTGCCAGCATATTACATGACAAAGAAGTCATACAAGATCTAATGACTAATCGTTTATTTTTTGCAATCACATTAGCTAAAAGACTGCTTAAAAGGGATGACACAATGAAGCTTGTCTATGCGGTTTGGGTGGATTTTCTCATATATGCGTCCAACCGATGCAACAGGGAGTCCCATGCCAAGAGGCTCAATAACGGTGGTGAGTTCACAACCATCGTATGGCTTGCGGCAGAGCACCTTTACCAACTGAAAGTATATGATGCACAGAAAAAACCCCATTAATTGTATCACTCATTTCTTGTGCACAAACTGTGAACACATTCGTGAACAGCCTACATTGATCATTTTTTTTTTTCATTTGTCAAGTCAATTATCCTACATGTCAGATTAACTTTTACATATTTCTGCATTTTAATTGTGGTTTTGATCAATTTCTTGAGCATTTAAACAACTACAGTATTTATCTATTGTTGAAGGTTGGGTCCATGTAGGGCCACCGCCTAGCCTTCCATACGATTATGTACCACTGAAAATGTAAAACAATTCATAAATCAAGCAGCCAAGTGAGCACAGAAGAATCTAAATGCACACGATTATGTACCACTGAAATTCATTATATGGTGTGCAAAAGAGTTCTTGAACCTTGCATTATTAATTCACAGAGCTTTTTGCATGGTAAGGTAGACACATTACAGAGCTAACACCATAGACATACCATATATAACATCATGACATCCATAACTACATGTCACCCATTCTACTTAAGTTGATTAAAAAAATATTTCTGAATAAATAAAGTTCCACAGATAGAAAGACATGCTTATGATGAATGAAAGTTCCATGCTCCTCACAGTGCCCTTTTCGAAAACATTCAGTATTGTACCAGTTATAACTTCATAAGCACTCCGAAATAGTCATGTGTAGACTTTCTTACTTACTAACCTGGCTCAAATGCATTGCTATGCAGATGATATGCTTCAGTTATCCACGACCTTCAACATACATCAACATAAAAACATAATTTAGGACATATGACATGAGCCAATTTCATATACCTACATATCCACATATTTACTTCTTCATGATAAAATTGCAAAGACATTTATCATAAATCTCTGGAAAACATATGAAATCTTTGCACATCTTTTATTCACAATGGGGAATCGGCCTCTAATGTGATCAAAACCTAAATAGATCTATTGTTGTAAAGAAAAGCATCATAATTTATCATCCAACTTCAAAAATTCATATTGACTAAACCACTTGGATAAAATCATGCCCTTTGGTCATAAGATGACCACTAAAATCTACAACTTTTGTATAGACAGATTTTGCAGGAAAAGTCATTAAAAATTTTTTAAAAAAAACAGCAACCAAATCACAACTATGAAATTCGTCCATAACAGGAAACCTAATTCTAGTGGATTTCAATGAATCACCATCTAAACCCTAGAATGCAACAAGACATTGGGGAAAAGGATATTGATTGGTACCTAGGTCTCCATGAGAACCAACAAGAAAAATCTCCTCTTCCCTTCCCTTCCTCCTTTTCCATGGAAAACCAGCAGCTAGGGGCACAGCCACAGAAGGGAGGGCAACCAGGGTAGGGAGAGGCGCCCAAGGGGAGGGAGGGATGCTAGCAAGGGCCTACCAGCTTGGGCCGTCCAACTGCTGACCCAAGGCCCCACCCCCAATCTCCATTCCCAAAACCCTAGGCACACCCCACCCCTCCCTCCGGCCGTCACTTCCTCCTCATGGACGCCTCACCCTGCGTTGGTTGTCCGTTCTTGTGCCCCCTTGTTGGTCTGCCATGGAAGGGAGAAGAGAGGACCTAGGTACCAATCCATAATTTTTTGCCCATTTCTTTGTTGTGTTCTATGTCTTGGATGTCAGATTTGGAGGCATCGTTGTTGGGGTTCCTCATGAAATTTTGTAAACACTAAGTTTCCGGAGATTGTAGTTTTGTGCAGTTCTGCTTTCGTAGTCGGTTTGGCCACCATAATGACCATTCTTGAAAAAAGTGTTCAAATGAGAGTTATAGATAATGTAGTGATCTATCTTATTACAAAGAGCATGATTTCATTTTAAGTGGTTTAGATGATATGAATTTTTTTAAAGTCGCATGACAATTTTGACGTGGTTCAAGACAGTTATAAATCTATTAAGCTTTTTACCACCTTAGAGGCCAAAATAGCTTCTCCAATGTAAATAGAAGATGTAGAGAGATTCCAGTGTAAACAGAACATATTGCCTTTTTGCTAAGTAGAAACTCGACTATGCTATATGAAAGTTGAATGTTTGGTTTTTCTTTTACAGTTTCAGTTAGTTACCTTTCAACTGTTGATAAGCAAGCTTAATGATAGAATAATAGAATAAAATTATGGTGTCTTAATGTAAGTTTTAGATCTCATTATTTAAATTTCAAAAATGCATTTGTTTTCTAACGTCACATATATATATTAAAAGATATGCTATTGTCGGCAGCGGCGCCGTGCTGGAGGTTGCTGAACGGCAACGCTGAATCGGCCAATACATGGATAGAACCCATTTCAACCAGAAATTTCTCTGCCCATTCCAACCCCACCCAACCCAATCAAATCCAAAAGCCATCAGGACCCATTCCCACCCACCCCAATGTAAATCCGATACATTTGAGCCCACCCACTAGCAGGCTTAGTGCCATGTTCCCTGCTATTTGTATGATACATGGTGACTTTTGTGGTTAATATTTAGTTCTCGAACAGGTGGTGTTGTGTCGAGTGTGTGTATGTCTTGACTTGTTTTCTGCGTTGACTTGTTTTCATAGCACTAACACAATGAGAATTCAAATTGTGAAACATATTTGATTTACTAGCAATAGAAAATAAAACAAATCAGACAGGCATGGTATAAAGAACATTTTAAATCTACTCTAATCCTACGCTTTCATTTCTAGCTCCCCCTCCAAACATGCAGCTAATTTGATTAGCTGCTGTCAGACAGGAAGAAGAAACAAAAGGGGGAGAAAGGTGGTATAGCAGGAATTCCTGCTGCTGTCAACCAATTAATAATGTGCTGCTACCTACTCCTCTACTCTGCTAATCACTAAGTTCTCTGTTGAAACAATTTTAAGAACATTTTGGAGTAACTTGCATTCTAGAAAATTTGTTTACATGCCCTTTTGGACTACATTCCTTGCACAAGTCTATTAGTCATAAAGCTAATTTAGATAATATTGAACAGAAAACCTTCTACCTTTCTCTATTTTTTTTCTCCTGCAAGTCCATGAATGTACAGGAAACTAACTAGCAAATCAACACTTCTAGAAAAATAGGAATATGTTGATATGTCTAACCCTTGGACAAATGAAATAGCAGTTCAGTAATTGATGAGGATAGCAAAGTTTACCTCAACAGATAGCACTCCACACATAGAAGATAAGTATAATGCACAGTTTGGTGCTTGACTGAAGAACAACGGTATATGTCATTTTTGTATCAGAGAATTCACAGTCAGTATCTAAAACAACAAGTATAAAACCTCAACTGTATTGTCTTGAATAGCATTTATGTACAGATTTTCATAATATGGGAGATTCATTTTGATTAATCAATCACATTAGCTTCAGGCTTTTCACAGCTATGAGCATTATATAGAAGTTCTACAGATCTTTCAATTTGTCCTGCTGTATCTAGGGTCAGCATTCTATTATAAACAATGGAGGGAAAACAAATCGATGTAGGAAAGAAAGCATCAAAGCAAAGGACATAATACTTCAAACTCAAAGCAAGCTTTGATTTCCCAACAGTAAATGTACATTTCAGCAACAAATTATACTGTCGTAAGGATCCATAAGAAAATATTTAAATGTAAAATAAAGAAAGAATCTTGCGATGCATCATAATTCATACCTGTTCTACTGCAACACTGCAAACTACCATCCACTTTGACCATACTTCTTCTGTATCACTCTATTGATAGTGGAGCAAAAAACCATCTTCATAGAATGTGGTTGGCATTCCACAAACTGTAACTTCAAGTTAACCACACAACAAACAGTTGCATCTCGGATTATGAGTCTATGTGTGGGATAAGAAACCGATGCCTGCTGGAAGGACACATCTGCCATCACAGTTTAATGTACTAATACAATCGACAAGAAGAAGCAACCTGCCATCAAGATATCAACATATCACTTATGTGCTATGAACCGAGTATAAAGATTTGTGTGCAGAGTGACTCCATTATAAATTGGATTGTTCGATAATTAAGACAGATGGGTATAATTAACAAAAAAACATATGCACTTCAAAATCAAATGAGTTGAGCACTACATCATATTATGCCAAGTGATAATAATAAAATTATGAGAACTGGTAGGGAAGTGCAAAAATGTGATCATATAGAGGACACGTAAGATTCTATACTTCAGCAAAATTATGTGAAGTTCCATTTGCAATAAAAAAGAACAAGGCCTATCCCCTTTGTTTCCAAAAATCAATGATTTTATAGTCAGAGTCATCCAGTGCAAACAAATAACTGCATAAATCATCTAGGAGTACAAAAATTGACACCATGAATGAAGACTGGTATTCAAAATTAACAATTAAAATTAGGAGTATGAATTAGTATTAATGCAACAGTGATGTACGAAACAAAGAACAAACATAAAAAACTATTAGTATTCGATACCAAAAGAGAGAAAATAAGTAAAGCAATAATATCCTTACGGCAAGTTCAACTTGTATTTTACCAGACTTTTGCATTGCAATGAACAGAGCTGAAAAACCATGCATCACTGTGTACAGTTAAGGAAAAATATCACTTGTCCCAGACGCTTATTACCAATAATTCCTTCCTCAACCTCTCTGCCATCTCATAATCCTCAGCCTTCACATAGGCAAAGACAAAGGCACGGTATACCTCGCTGCCTGCCTTGAAACCCTTACCAGCCATCTCTGCCTGGAGTCTCATTGCCACCTCCACCTCCCCTTGCTCACAAAATTCCCTTATCAGTGCCT
The DNA here is from genome assembly GCA_000325765.3 of Leersia perrieri. Taxonomy (NCBI): domain Eukaryota; kingdom Viridiplantae; phylum Streptophyta; class Magnoliopsida; order Poales; family Poaceae; genus Leersia; species Leersia perrieri. The sequence goes on from CM002479.1 coordinate 8,707,076, forward strand.
CATAACATCCCCGACTTGGCACAAACTCTTCCCTCCTCATCTCTTCCTTCAAAACACATAATGCCTCCTTCACTCTCTTCTTCTGACACAGTACATTCACCATATCCTCTACAACCTCTGCTGCCATCCGGAACCCCCTCCTTCTCATGTCAGCGCGCACAAGCATTGCCACATCAACATCTCCCACCCTACAATGCCCCATAACCAACCACTCAAATGTCGTAACACTCGGGTCGATCCCGCCAATCTCCATATCCTTGAACATCTCCTCGGCCATTCCCACCTCTCCAGAACCACAATACCCGCTAATCATCGTATTGTATGCAGCAACATCCGGTTGGATTCCTCCCTCAACCATTTCATCCCACAGCCCTCGCGCCTTCTCCATCTCCTTGACATCACAATGTGCCGCCATCCGGATATTGTAGGTGCACACATTGTGGCTGCAGGAATACCTGTCCATTTCCTGGAGCACAATGTTGAAATCACTGCACTTCCCTTCGCGATAGAAAGCGAGGAGAAGGGAGTTGAATGTGTGTACGGTCGGCAGCAACTGGCTGCTGATCCTCGAACCCGGGCGCGTGTAGATCTCGTGGTACATGTCGAGGGCCGCGTCGGCGGATGGGAGGGAGCGGAGGAGAGCCGCGGAGGTGGAGGGGAGGGGGCGCCCGCCGGATGCGAGGATGCGGCGGGCGATGGCGGCCGCGGCGAGGGCGTCGCGGCGGGAGCGGAGGTAGGCGAGGAGGAGGAGGTCGAAGACGAAAGGGGCCGAGGCGAAGCGGCGGTAGGTGGCGGCGAGGGCGGCGAAGATCTGGGAGTGGGAGTAGTGCCGCGCGGCGGCGGAGAGGACGGAGACGGCGGCGCGGCGGAGGCGGGAGGCAGCCGCGACGTGGGCGGCGGCGGCGGAGAGAAGGAGAGGCGGGGAAGTGGAGGGCAGGAGGCGGCGGGCGGCGAATTGGAGGAAGGCGAGGGTGACGTGGGGGCGGCGGCGGAGGAGGAGGGGGATCGCGGCGACGGCGGAGGGCGGGAGGGGGTCGGGGACGGGGAGGGAGGAGAGGTGGGACCACTTGGACCTGGTGCGGTGGGAGGTGAGCGCGGTGGCGGCGGCGGTGGCGTACGGGTGGGAGGAGTCGATGAAGTACGGGGAAGACGGGTCGGCGGTGGGATCTCCGCCCGAGGAGGCGGCGGCGGCGCGGACGGGAATGGGCATTGGAGGGAGAGAGGGACTTGGTGAGTTGTGCGGTTGTGCCCCCGAGCAAGGTGTACAGGGCTCCGTTCTGTTCTACTCCTGTTTTCTTGACGTGAGCTAACTAACGTTAACTATTTGTGGAAGGAGTGAGTGTTAGACGATTTAAAGTCCGAAAAAAAATTAAATTGTTTCGAAAACCAAATTTGGTTTATTTATTTATTAAGTAAAGTATACCATGGGTCCTTAAACTTGTTATCTGCTCTCATCTCGATCCTTAATCAGTTGTAGATTTAAGCCCTTCAACTTGCTAAATGTACCACTGACGTCCAAATTTAACATGGAGGCAAACAAAGAGTTGACATGGCACCACGCGGACTGCCATGTTGCAAGGCGTGGGACAATGAATAGTCCACTAAAATGGCGATGAACACATCAAAAAATAATAACAAACAATGAATAATCTACATAAATGAAGGCAAGGGAGGGAAAAGGGCGGATGCACTTGCGCCAACGTCGTCGAACCTCTCACAGCAGCCGAACTTCATGCCGGCAGATCCAACAACTGGCGGTAGGGGAAGGGAGAAGAATAGTAAGTCACGTCAGGCCCCCACATCCCATAGCCAATGCTCAAAGTGGCCAGATCCGGTGGCCCTCGAGCTCAGAACCACCAAATCTAGCGCCGATGTCCTCCCTCTAGCCGCTCTCGAGCGGTGCTAGTGGCGGTGGTCGGTGCGGTGCCCCATGTCTATCTTGATGGGGAAGCCGAAGGATGCGCGGGGTAGGGGAGAGCTAGGGTGGTGGGTACCGAGGAGGAGGGGAGGAGGGAATGTCGTGACGACGGTGAGGACGGTAGGCGGTGGAGTCTGAGGAGATAAGGAGGGGAGAAATGAGTGGTTCGGTGGTCTCGAGATCCGTGATTTATTGAGGTAGGAGAGAGGATGAGATCGGCTCAGCTCGACAGTTGGCTCAAAAATAAGGAAAGATGAGTTTGCGCCACACGCAAGGCCCACGCAGAAGAGATCCTCTTAGTTGTGGGGTAGAGTACAATAGCTGCGTACAATACTTGGGAGTCTATACTTCTTCCTGGCAACGAAAATAAGCAAATTAAAAATTAAATGGTGGATGCATCTAGGTGAGATATATAAATCTTCAATTAACTTTACCTATTTTGTAATAGATTGAAAGAGAACCCTAAATTGACGTGAAACTAATCTGGAGAGTGTGCTTATTCGGTAACTGGATGCATAGCATAGTATGCTTGCCAAATAAAATGATAATGTTATCAATGTGTTAATGTCTCGTTGCAATTGATTGGAGTACTACACTATTCATTACTAGTAGAATATTTAGGTATTGTCTAATTTGCAGTATTGTAAAAAAATATTTTGGACACAAGACTTAATCAACTGTGGGGAATTTTAATATGTAGATACTTAAATAGATTCTAGAAAAGTAAGACTGGTTGATAATTTGAGATATTTAAATAGATTTTGAAAAGGGGAGAATGATCGATAATTTGCGGGGAATTAGCTTTTAAATTTTCAAATTGAGTCCTCGAAATTTTCTGAAAAATTCAAAACTTATATATTGTTCATAGTAATTTTTTTTGAGATCTACCATCCCTTAGTAGAGCGCCTTGCAATCTGAAGAGGAGGGTAGTATTGTTTATAGTAATTTTAGTTTTCCTGTTGCAAACAATTATCTAATCTAAAAAAAAGAAATGGGTGTTGACACTTGACACAGTTCTTTATTTGTCCTCCACCTCCCACGACCCTTGCTGGCTGTATGCGTCACTGCCGCGTGGGGGCCACGCTAGATCCATTTAACCGCCGCACGGCACACTCCAGTCTCCCCCTTCTTCCCTCTCGGCCCCTCGATTTCCCCCCGATCCGACCGACCGCCGACCGTGATCCCCATCTCCCTCCGCCACCCCTCCCTCCGCCGCCCCAGCCGCCGCGCCTCTACTCCACCCTCCCGCCGCCGCCGCCGTGGCCTCAGATCCGCACCTCGTTGGTAAGTCACAGGTCACCTGGTCCACCACCCCCGCACCCCCCGTCCTGATTGCTGAATCTCTTAGCGGAAAATCCGTGAGATCTCGTTCGATACAGATTCTTCCGCGGCTAGTTAGTTCGCTGGGAATCTTCTGTTAGGGTAAGATCAGGTTCTCTGTCCCATTCGTGCCTTGGGGCGTGGCCTAGACGCGGGGCATGTCAGGTTGAGCTTGTGCTTGAGATGTGGATAAATTTGCTCTTGAGCCATGTGCCCGTGCTTGCTGCAGTAGAGCTTAGTGTCGTATCTCTAGCTAGAAAATCTTTAACAGTTTAATTTAGGTTTCCTTTGTTAATGCGGCCATTGGATTTGCTAGCGCTCGTAGTGTTACAAGTACTCGGTGGTAGTGATAAGGCGAGGTGGGATGGTTATTATACCAATGTGCTGAGTGCTCTTGCTCTTAGAAGCTTGGCACACTATTTCACCTTTTCTCTTAAGTCAAAATCAGATGATATACATTGGTAATAAATAGTGCAGAAACCGAAGTGTGCACCCATATTTTCTGTAACCACGAGTCTGCAGTTAAGTGCAAATTGGCAATTCTTTGTCTTAATGATTGCGGATAAAACTGCCTGTCATATCTGTGATGATGTTGCAGATGTTGCCTGTGCTTCAAAAACTCAAGGTTTATTAAATCTGTTAGTCAATCATGGAAGAGCAGCAAGTAAAGCCCTCTGATCAACATCCACCACCCCCTCCTGTGGACAGCCAGGATTCAACGGCACCTCCTGTTAGAACTTCTGAGCCTGTTCCTCAGGCTACTTCAAATGATTCTGCCACCCAGGTTGCCAGTACAGACCATGTAGCTCCTTCACCTGCACCTGCTCCAAGTGCTGTTCCGATAAATGATGCTGCAGGACGTGAAGCACCATCTTCCATATTTTCTACATCTGGCTTATCCTCCTGGGCAAAAAACCTGAAAATACCACAGCCTTCTTCAGGTCAAGAATCACCAACAGGAAAGAACACCTTCTCTCGCCTCACAAGTGGCCTTGGGTTGCGCTTGTCTCCAAAAGGTCCTCAGCAAGATGAGAGCACTGAAGGCAGCACAACCCCAACAACAGCACAATCTGGTGTTTTTGGCTCATTCACTAAAGGTATCGTGGATTCCTCTAAGAATGCTGTGAAGGCAGTGCAAGTGAAGGCTCGCCACATGGTCTCACAGAATAAAAGACGATATCAGGTGCATTTGTATATGCTTGTTATCTTAAGCTTGATTGAACTTTTATCTTTTCATAGTAGATGCCCTTTTCATTATTATTGTAGAATAGTCATGATTGGCATGTTCATGTGCTGTCTTGTGTTTTGGAATAATAAAATTTCCAGCTTTGATCATCATGATTGTTTCTCCTTAATATGCTGCATGCTGTCTTATGAGATCTCTTCAAAACATTGACTCAGAAAATTTTTATGTCTTCTGTCAGCATTTCTCTGTGTTAGAAGTTGTTACCCTTGCCTTTACATATATTTAAAATTCATTTTCTCATCAAAATATGGAGAACATATTAGTAAAACAACTGGTCTATTTTGCTCTGGTATGATGTCAAGGATAATAAGCATGTAACCTGCTAGAGAAGATCTAAACTTCTGTACTGGAACAATGATATTCGGTTTAGCTTTCTTGAAAAATAATTCTTGTTTTCATTACCTTAAGAAATTATACGGCAAACAATGGACAAGATGGCCTTATTAACCGTGTACCTTTTGTAGTTCTAATATCAGGGCTAACAGCTGTTGTTCTGATTCTCTCTTTCCTTGTGACAGGAAGGAGGGTTTGATTTAGATATGACATATATTACAGAGAACATAATTGCTATGGGTTTTCCTGCTGGTGATTTGAGCTCAGGGCTTTTTGGATATTTTGAGGTCAGTGTACTCGCAAAATATAAATTACTTTTGTTTCTCTATAGACAAACAGGGTAATACTTCTATTGCAGGGCTTTTACCGCAACCATATGGAGGAAGTCATCAGGTTCTTTGAAATGCACCACAAGGTAGGTTTGATTCATTGCTCATTTTATTGATGTATATGCCACATAACAACTCATCAAAGGTTGTTTAAAACCATTTGACAAATTTTTCGTTCTTTTTTACGGTCTAAGCATCTGTATGGTTTGGGATACCTCGATCATCTGCATTGACTTGTTAATATGTGTAAGCTGACTTTTCTTGAAATGTGTAAGCTTCAATATACTTTGCTGCTTTTAACCTTGTATTCTGAATATCACATTTTAAAAGACATTATTTTTCGTGGTAAAACAATTTATGATTTAGTTTAACTGCTGAAGAGGTTTAATCTGATCTACCACTGATGATTGTGCCGGTTAATTTTGTCACTGTGTATAAAGATGTATTTTTTTACATAAGAATATAGGCATGCATCACTAGATTATTATTGGTACCTGTAGTTTCTGCATTTTCATAAGGGCATGCAATGCATACTACACGCTTGCTATTTTTGCCTATACAATGATGTATTTTGTTTCTGTTTCATTGAGAAAAACTAAAAATAATGGCCAAGAACTTGTCTGAAACGAAATTGAAATATCATTGTAGCAAAAGATTTTGATTTGTGCATAATCTTTTTTTGTGTTTTACCCCTTATTATATTGTGTTACAGGGAAAGTATAAGGTTTACAACCTTTGTTCAGAAAGGCTGTATGACGCATCACTTTTTGAGGGAAAGGTATGGGCAACTTATGTTTTTATAGGTCTCTTGTCCTGTGATTTCCACTTTCCATTCCATGTGATATACCTATGCAACCACCAACAATTGGAATTCAATAAATGGTACATGTGGTTCTTTGCTGAGATGAGCAGCATAGCTGAGCAAGCTAGAATATTTGCCATGTTTATCTTGGCTGCATGTTTTTATTCACCTTGGCTAACATGCATTAGTGTTTGAAAGAGGAGTGGAGCATGGTTAGGGTGTAGTGGCTAATTTTTCCAGTGATCTAGTTTCTTTGTCAAAGGTTAGCCAATTCTGCTACTTGAAAAGCAACTTTATTCTAGGCTTCTAGCCCACTGATGGCCCCCAAAAGATAGTTCTATTTTACAGTTCCAAGTGATGTCTTAGCTTAGGAAGGCTAGAACAGGACTTCGCAAAGATCTGTATGTCCCCAAAGTCTAACGGCACATCCGATGATGCATTGAGCATTCCATCTTTTGTCGCAGTCCTTGAAATGGCATGTAACAATCAATTTAATTGCATATTTGCACATATTTAAATTTAATGTCTATGTTTCAGGTTGCATGCTTCCCTTTTGATGATCATAATTGCCCTCCAATACAACTTGTCATATCCTTCTGCCATAGTGCCTACTCATGGTTGAAGGAAGATATAGAAAATGTGGTGGTTGTCCATTGCAAAGCTGGAAAGGCTAGGACAGGACTGATGATCTCCAGTCTGCTACTATACCTGAAGGTAAAATTGGTTTTTGCATTACATGCTAGTTATGGTACACTGCGAAAGAATATTCGTCAAATTTTCTTAAACATTTGAATCTTGTGGGTCATATGTAATTGACAGTTCTTTCCAACCGCGGAGGAGTCCATTGAGTACTACAATCAGAAAAGATGTGTAGATGGGAAAGGACTTATTCTACCAAGTCAAATCGTAAGTAATTCCAAGGTTATACAAATTCATTCATTCAACTGATACACTGGTTGTTCTAAATGTGCTTCTAAATTGCAGAGATATGTGAAGTATTTTGAACGTATCTTAACATACTTCAATGGTGAAAATCAGCCTCCACGCAGGTATCTAGTTCTACCATGGTTTCAGTATGAGGTTATGAGCTGCATGAACTCTCAGTCTCTGACTTTGGTCAATGAGGTGTAATTATATTTTTCAGGTGCATGCTCAGGGGATTCCGCCTTCATAGATGTCCTTACTGGATTAGGCCGTCAATCACTGTATCTAATCACACTGGTATGTTTGGCATTTTTGCTTGTAATTGATTTTTTTTTTGTCATGGTACCGTAATTTTGTAATAACATTTTATTATGCAGGTGTTCTTTTCTCTACTAAGAAGCATCCTAGAACAAAGGAACTGATGGTATGCCTTTCATTGTATAAACTACTCGTGACTTTTGTTCCCTTGCTTTTTCTGCTCAGTTTTGCACGCTTTCCTCCATTTGGTTAAGTTTGTATAATACCTTAACTATATCAGTCAGTATTTAGTTGGCTATCAATAATGTTTAAGTAGAATATTCATGCTATGTTTATGAATTCTGTTTGCTTTGATGTCCTGTTTTTATACCTTTGGTTATATCACCTGAATTTCGAAAGAAGTTTCTAGGTACTAATGCTAACTAATGAATTATCCTATTCAAGAAGTAGCTTGGTTTCTTATTCTGTTTTCTGTAGTGCATGTCTATAGCATGGCACATTGTTTTCCTGTGATGTGGAGGAGAAATACATGATGCGGAACACGCCCTTCCTTCTCTATAATATAAATAAAAATATACCTATTTTGTCGGTGTAATGCAATTAATGGAAAGGATTGTTTGACAGTTCGAGTGGCAATTGACACTGCCCTTTAGAAGACCAAGGGTTACAAAGACCAAATAAGGTTGAAAAGGCCTCTTATTTTTTTGGGCTTTCGAGTTTAAGCTAAGACCAAACAAAGAGGGCCAAAGAGTTTTTAATGGTCACAGGAATAAGGAGTTACATATGAATCTTAATAGCCCACGATGACAATGAACCATCTTTCGGAATCTAATGAATATAACATGAAATGTGCTATAAGGATGTGGATGTTGCTATTTGATTTTGAGCATCCTGTTTTGTTTTCTTTATATTTACCACTTCTGTTCATTTCAAGCTTTCTTACATATAGTACAATAGTGTTCATGCCGTTTTCCATAAAACAAGGTATCGTAACCATACAAAACAGTACATACAAAACAGTCTACTGCAATTGCTGCCACATATGTGTTATGTCCTGGATAAACTTACATATAATCATTAGACAGCGCATTATTTTAAACACAAGAAGGAAAATGGGGATCTAAAGGAGGGAGTCTGCAAACGCAGAAGAGATGTGAGAATTAGAGTTCTTTCTGTTTCATTTCTGTTCTCTCGTTACACTTGATGGCTTTTATACTCTCTCAACGTTACTATAATAAAATATCACTCCATTTGCTTTCTCCAGCCTGGCCCACACGACCCATTAACATTTAGGCTTGCCAGTTTCCACCTTACTGCATATCACGATAACTGTAACTATAGTATGGCCTATCAAAGCTTTACAATACTACATCTTTGACTAATATTTGGTCTGTTTGCTTGTTATGATTTATCTGTGGAAGTTTTATTGCTTGTGAGCTCCATTGGGAACTAACTTCACTATATCTCTTTCCAGCCAGAAGATTTCTGGTTTAGTGCACCAAAGAAGGGGATCATGGTTTTTGCGTTGCCTGGAGAACCTGGATTAACAGAGATAGCTGGTGATTTTAAGATTCAGTTTCATGATCGACAGGGAGATTTCTACTGGTGAGCTTCATTTTGTTATGATATTTGTATTATTTCCTTGGATGAAGTATATTTTTCCTCATGTTTAATTGAACGATGTTTTTGTTCTAGTTTAGATTGGACTGCATCAAAATTTTACATTAGAAACTAAAGAAATCATTGGCTCAATTCTAAGTTTCACTTGTTCACCTGTCCTCTTCAGCTGGTTAAATACAACAATGATGGAGAACAGGGTGACTTTGAATCCAACTGATTTTGATGATTTTGACAAGGTAACCATCACTTCATTTTTGAAGCTATTCTATGGATTGCTTGTCAAAACCTATCAAGCTTTTTTCAAACTACGAAGCCCATCAATCGATGAAGTTTGGTTATAAAAGTACAGACTAGGGATCAAATGTGAGTTCCCCTCCCTTTACCGAAGTTTGGTGAGAAACCAAGTTAATGCCAAATCTTGATCAAAGCTACCAAATTTTCCTAAGTGAACATTCCCAAGCCTTGGAAGTTCAAACCAAACCCCATGGACTTGGTTTCCAAGCTATTGTAGACAAGGCTAGTCCAAATAGAGCATCCACAAACAGGTTGCAGTATTAAACAGTTATAATCCCTTGAAAGTTGATTTAACATCCACAGGAGAGTTATCAGAGTTGCAACTTGAAGAGAGACTGAAAGCTGTGGGTAGTCATTGGGCTTTGGGTCTACATTAGTTCTCTTTTGCCAAAATTCGTTTTTGCAATGTATCATGTTTTACATGCATGAGCACATGAGGCCCTTCTCAAACTATGTGGCCTCATGACCTTTGAAGAATGGCTTGGTGTTCACTTAGTAATATTATCATACTATGGTCTATCGCAGCTATGATGGCTGATATGTTTCCTCAATGTACATCACACAGCTATGATGGTCAATTGGTCACTATGTTTTGTGTAGTTCTGATATTTAACATAAATGGACTCTAAAATGTTTGAATTTAAATACTACACTAAACAATGATGGCAGGTAAAGCATTCATTGAGTGCCAATATGACTTTGATGTTTGACTCTATATGCTCTTCTCCTTGTGGGGACAATGTCGCACTAAATTAATAGATGATGGGTCCTACTATGCTCTTAGGTAGATTGTTTTTTCCTATCTATTCGCAAATTGTAGGTTGCTATGGTATTGTGTAGTGGACCTTTTATAATTTTGACCATTAATATGTGAAGATGTTGGTTGACTATATAAAAGTTCTGGCAGATTTGAACTCATTTTTCAGTGTTCTCAACATAGAAATTTGAACATGAAATTGTATAGATCCACATGGTAATTTTTTTTAGTTTCTTAGCACCATGGGGCATGATTGCACAATATTTTTTCTGTCAATATGAATTGCACAATTTTTAACAAGTAGTTGAAGGAGGAAAAAATGCATGGCGTGAATGATGGGTTATTTAATACACCTTCTGTTCATATTAATGATTTTTTGCTCTTGTTTCATAATTTTTTTTATTGAGACTAACACTAACTAAGAGCTATATATCATCCAGAGGAAATTGCCATCACCTGGATTCCAGGTTGAGGTTGTCTTGGTAGACTATGATGGTTCGCAACCACCGAAACAAAAACCAATTGCTGGATCGGCTGATAAGAAGCCTGATGCTGATTCCTCCACTGGAGCAGTTGCAAAAGAAAATGATGCTGCACCTGCAGAGCCCAACAAGGAATCTGCAAGCCATGATAAAGATGATGTCTTCTCTGACAGTGAAGCAGAAGATGGATCATCTAGGGGCAGAAGGGAGAAGGTCTCTAGGAATGCTGAAGGTACAACAAGTTCTGCTAAAGCTTCTGAAACAAGCGCTGTTCAAAAGGAGGCGTCAGCTGCTGCTACCAGAATTGAGAAAGTATCTATAACCGGTGAACAAGGTACCACAAGGACACCTGATGCTGCACCTCAAAAAAGTGAAGTTAGCAGCAAGGGCAGCTCCACCACAACACCACCACCCCAAGCCGCTGCTGACTCTTCGAGCATGAGTGAATTTAAGGCAATTGCTGCAGACGCTTCGGTCTTTTCGTTTGGAGATGAAGACGAGTACGAAAGCGAATAAACAGCTCCCTGTTGTGGGCGTCTGGTTCGCCATTGTATAGTTTGGTGCTATCCGGAACATGATAGGAAGCCTGGAAGCAACAGTTAGAAAAGTTGAAAAACATTGTTTTATTCGACCGTTTTGTGTTCCATTGTAGTCCTTTATCAAGCTGTAATGTTGTACACTGATAAACTTGTAACTCCAAAAAAGGTCATAAGCCTATTTGTTTACAGAGAGATCTCTATACATGGATTCTTATGAGACCGAATGGTGAACCATGACAATTTTTACTTTTATCTTTAGTTCATTCGGTAGTTCACATTTGGTTTCACAACTATGCCCCTCGTTCAACGGATATCACATGGGTATTTTTCTCTAGTTGCTAACTTGTATAGCTTTTTAAAAAGATTGTTGTGGTGATGGTAGGTTTTCCCTTGCATATTTTACCCCTATACTGATTCACCTCACCGTCTTCCCACCTATTGGCAAACACCACCGCTAGATATCTTCATTGATGAGGAACCGAAGGCGAACGAGAGTGACTCTCTTTTCCTCTACAGGATGGTGGTCACTGACAGCCGATTGCACGTTCATCGTGGGAGGGCCGAAGATTTTAAGTTTCGGTATTTAAAATGTGAAGAGATAAAATACAATTTACTTTACCATTTTTCATACACGTGTTAATTATATACTCCATGTATGTATGTATTTTTCAAAAGTTTTGGGTATTCAGTGAATACCCATGTCACTGAGTTGAGCCCGCCCACTTCATCCGACCAGCGCTCTGACCATTGGCGACAACCACTACCCGTTCTTGGTAAGTAGGTGTACCAGGGGTTGCTTGTTGTCCCCATGCTTCTATCATGATTGTGTGGGTAATACATTGAGGGACCGAAAGCGGGGAGCGTTGCCATGGCATGAAGCTCAAAGAAACTTCGGTGCTCACAAATTGCTCGAGAAAAATGCTCTTTTTATACCTTACATTTTTCTGATTATGTTCTTCCCTATTACTTGCCAACATAAATCAGTTTGGACCCTTGTTTGTGCACAGAATTTCATTCATGCTAGGTGAAAAAACTCATGATTTTAGACTACTTATTTTTGCATATTAGATTATACAAGAATACACTGCAAGATTATAACCTGTGAAGATTATAGGTTCGAAGTCATTTTATTTTTCAGGATCAATGCTATTTATGTTTGTATAAACAATGTGAATTGAATCATGGAGAAATTTATACTCCGACATTCTATGCATACTCAGTTATCTAATTGTGTCATGAGTATGTTTTTTCATGGATAGTATAATTTCATTCTAAATTTGCAGGAAAGTCTTGAGAAATTGGTACATAAGTGCAGAACTTAACTCTTGGCAATCAGTTTGAATATATCTATTACTGCTGCTGCTGCTTGCTACTTAAAACATAATAAGGGAGATTTATGTGCTTTGGTACTTTCAAGTTCTTTCACAGAACTGTATAGATAATTAGAGGGCATGTGTAAGATTTTCAAAATTGTTTGATTGTCAGATTCCACAAAACTGTATAGATCTTGAAGGTTTTAAACAAACTATATCCTGTGCTTTTCGTGTGTCTGTGTTCTCTCTGATAACCAAAGAAGCAATTTATCTTTGTCATGCATTTCCTAATAATTTCGTACATCTAACTATTTTGTGATGCTCAACTAATTTTTATTTTCGAAATATACTAATAATGAGTATCGAAGCGTAAGTTTGATGCTAAAGGTGTATAACCTCAGTCAACAACAGGCTGATAATAAAACAATTTTGTAATTGCCTTGGTCTGTTGACCTTGCATTGTGTGCAGAACTATTTTGGCAAGGATCTGGTTGCATGTGAAATTCGTAACAGTAAAAAATCTGCTCATTTTGTCCTTATGTCAGTATGTGTGTCTGAACAATTCCATAGACGTAGGGTTTGCTCATGGCGTTACCATATTCTGATCTTATCTGATGATATCATGCGATTTTACTTATTTCGAGAAAAAAATTGGAACCAATAAGGAAATTGGTATATTGCCGGCTGTCCCCAAATTGATGCAATTTTGGACTGAACTTAACAAAGGAGCAGGGTCACAAGGCCCTGATGATCTTATTGTGCTAACGAGCTTCACTTTCTCATAGTGCTGAAACCACGTGACAGGAAATTCAGCTAGTAGGTATCACTTGTATAGGATAATAAGTTCTTCTTCGATAGATGCGGAAGCAGTGAGAGAGGATTGATCTGGAAGAGGAGAGGGCATATTCCAGAGCTAGTGGGGATCACTTGTAAGCTGTTTATTCCTGAGCTGGGCTGGTCTTTCCTGTGTAACGTTGGGCCTCAAGCAGCAAGTAGGGCTGGAATAAACAGGTGAGGATGAGGCGATCAGCTAACCATTTAGATGAAATCTAACGGCTTTAGATGAATAGAAACTACAGGGTAGAAAATTCAGCTAGTGAGGATCACTTGTATAGATTTATAGGATAAACTGTAATAGTACTAACTGAACTGAATTCTTTGTCTCTATTATTAGCTACTTATTTCAATACCAGTAGATCCTCTGCTAATACAGAGGATCAATCCTCTATTTCACGGCAAGCTCTCTCTGTGAACAAGTTGCACTAGCGCAACAAACATTGCCAGGTCTACAATAGCAAATGTACCCTTTTGATTTTATTATGCTCCAACACAGAATGAGATCCCCTAACTTTTAGGGCTACACTAACATGGTGAGGGGCCCACATGTCTCCCTGATTTCACGTCAAAGGAGTTTGGTCCCACACGTGTAGTGTGTACTCACAGAAGTGTGTTCTTTTATAACATGTATCTTTTTTCTTTTTGACAAATTTAACACATATCTAAAGAGATAGTTTGTTCTATTTTAGGTGACCAGTTCACCACCAAAATTCTGAATCCAATTTAGGTCAGACTATATATGGAAATAATTGTGGGAATGCCAATATCAATGTTCTTATCCATATTAGCCAAGAATGCTATTCCTTCTTTTTTCCATCACTTGCATAAAATTCCACAATTGTCAAGTTCACTATAGATGAGTTGATTACTTACTCCCTCCAGTCCAAAAAACAAATCATCTTGAAATGCATGTAGTCAATATGAGTTAACTTGACAAAAAAATCATTTAATATATAGACTTTTGGTATATAGAAAACAATATATTCAAGTTTATCTTAACAAGGGCTTTCATTATATTAAACACATATAACTTTATTCTAACTTATGCTGTCTATTTAGGTAGTCACATTTTATACCAAATTGACTTTGAAAAGTCCAAAAATGACCTTAATTTTTTTGTACTAGAGGGAGTAAGTAGTAAATGCATTTGTATAAAGCATCAAGGTTCATTCATTCCAAATTTATATTTAGAAGTTCACATGATCATTTGATCCATCTTCATGGATCATGATACACATTAAGCCAACAACTAGCAAGAGGCACACACACTAATCAGCACTGCATATACACACACTAGTAGTAGTAGTAGTAGTAGTAGTAGTAGTAGTAGTAGTAGTAGTAGAGTAGTATGCACAATAGTACAATACAACTATAAGCTACTCAATCTTTGGATAGTAGTAGGAAAACTTTTATTCCAATATGAATAGGACTAGCAAAACTAGTTTGGATGATTATTTATTTTAATTTCCACCTTAAGCTGAATTTCTCTTGGTGGTTGGTGCTCTATTCAACTCACCTCATCATCTGAGTTAACAACCTTATTTACCGAATGTCCATAGGATTAGTGAGTTATGCCAATTAAGTCTGATGAGCGAAGCTCAAGCAGTGACACAAAATATTAATGGCTTTGTCCGTAGTTGGATTGTTATGTACGTGTACTTATCATGCTTTAAGCTCAGCTTGCGCAATGTCATTTACAATGTAGTGATGCTTGATATCAATATGCTCTTGATATATCATGGGACATCTGATCTTGTGAATGATCAAATATATGCATGTAACAAACAACTCAGGTTTCAAAAAAACAAAAGTAACAAACAACTGGGCTAGATGCATGCTATTAATGATATGGCAGATGGTTTGTGTAGTTTTTGAGGGCAAAGTGCCATAAACAGTTGCTGATCATATATATCTTCATACTATGTACAGTTGCTGATCATAAATGGAAAATGCTTCCATCCTGGCGTCCGTTCGGGAGGAAAAAACAAAATCAGACGCTTACAAATCTGACAAAAAAGAAAAAGAAAAAAACAAGGCTGCGCGTCCCGTTCCATTACCTGGTGCCCACGTAGTGTGACGGTAGTGTCCACGTCCACTGCCTGGCCACACCCTCAGTCTCCCTCTCCCTGCTTTCCTAGAGTACGCAGATGCTGCATGTATACATGCATGCATTTAGTTGCGATTTTCAAAATTATTTTTTCTCCTTAACTGCTTATCAAATCTATAATTAATCCAACTGTAGCGTAATAAATCAAATCATTAAAACAAGGAGTTTACTAGTGATATACTATGATATACTAGTTGAGTGCCCATGTGTTACATTGGGTAAGAAAATAACATAAAACAACTATAAAAAAAGTATAATGTATACCATACAGCGAATAGAAGATTTAGAAGCAATACATATGGAACTTCTCTAAGAAAACACTAAATTGCCAAACATGCCATAATCCAAGAATGATAAATAAACAGCAAGAAGACATGAGAAGAACAAAATTGAGAAAACCGTAAAATATCACACAACATCGATCGATAGGGAGTACCTCCCAGCAAATATAGATAGGACATGTTCGTTTCTTAAAAAATAAAAATGTAGGTTTGAAAACCTTGTAACTATATAGTGTATCTGTCCTCAAATATAAAGTGCTTCAGAGGATTGTTTGAGCTCCTGATGAATACACATTTTCCATCCAAAAGCAAGATCGAAGATGATGTTACTGTCAAGTCCCATTATTCAAATCCAGCTACAACAGTTAAGATAGGAGTTCTGTACAAAGAGAGAAAATGTCAGCTGAAGTATATTAACACAAGAACCTATCCCATTTAACTAAAGACATTTAAATCTCTAACATGTAAAAATCCCATTCCATTTAAATCTGTCATATATACAGTCCACCAAAGCAGTTACACTACAAGGGCACAGATAATCAGATTGCATTTTTCATCTTGCTTTTCAATTTCAGTATACAATGACTTAGGAGCACTTATATATGATATCGATTCTTCAGCCTTCTAGATTTCATAATTTCTGATTATTGCTCTTTAGAGAAGCTAACTTCTCAACAAAATCGAAGTTCCCTAGCACATCTGTATGCACCATGCATGAATGCACAGGGTTAATATTTGTAGGTAGTTCCTTTGATATCAAATCGACTTTCTAGAGATTTATGGCAACTGCTAACGTTTGCAGTGAAGTATACATAAAAGAATAGGTTATAACTGCCCCTCACCTGCCTTTTGTTTGTGTCATTTGCATTTATGCCCTTTCCTAAACTTGTGGATTCTTTTTTTTAATAAAAAAATATCTCTATACATACCAACCCGCTGCAGAAAACTGTGTGCAAAGCTGCTGACAAAAATTCAAAAGAAAATTGCATATTTTTTTTCAAGGAAACTGGTATGCTGATGTCCAAAGCCTGATCCCTATCCAGTCAGAATATTAGGCATGTCTTTAGCTCAAGATGTTTTTCTTCTTGAAGATATGGAATTGGTTAGAGGAGTACATAATTAACACATGAAACAGTGCTGCTATGAATAGCCTTATCATCTAAGCTAAAAAAGGTGAAGAAGCTCCAATAACTTTTAAAAATATATAGGAGCCATCACGTCAAAGTATTCAACAATATAAAACAAAAAGGTTAAAGTTAAAATAAGATACATGTATAATATATTGTCCGTTCCAAAACCATCGAAAATAATGTTCAACCCTGCCAAAAAAACTGAACGTCAAATAGAAAATACAAGTACAAACATAACAGTGCGTAAGATGCATAAGATCTGAAACCTGTTTATATATTTATGTAACTGGAAAGCTGACACAATTTAATAAATTCAAATTCAGAGTGGAACCCTAGAACTGAGTTTGGAGGATACAATTAATTACAAATTTACAATGGATTCTGAATAATACAAAAACAGACAACAAATGTCTCATGGTGTTATACTACAGTATTCAGATTGGCATAATGGCCAAATTTGATAATTAAACTCTGTGCAGGATTTCTTACTCAGGTGTATATTAAGAACTATATGTCCTTCAACATTTGATAAGCAGCATACTGGTATCAGACGAAAAGAAAATGCACTTCCTCTGCCAAGCACCCAAAAGAGTAATCTTGTGATCGATGCAGTAAGCTTAAAGCAGCATAATGATTCAGTTCGTCGAACAAAATTAGAGAGAAGTATAAGGACAGAACCAACCTTGAGCTCAATATCTACGTACTCAGCTCCCAGCTCCATTGCCAACAGAAACACCTCAAACCGTGTTTTGTCTTTGCCTTCATATTGGCCTTCTTCCTATTTTGGCCTGTGCAACCAACATCAAGCAACATGTACGTAGTTAGATTATGAGCATCACAAACATCCATGCATAATTATGGAATGTTCCCGTGACGTTAGAATTGAAACGCTATCTGACCTTTTTTCCCCCATTCAGTTGTATTGAAAGCAGCCAATTCTACTCAGAGAAAGTGATAAGAAGCTGAGCTAGAACTTGTAGGTGACGATGACGGGAAGCGCGTGGGGCTGGGCCGAGGAGCACGGGTAGGTTCCTGCGCGGCGGGAAGCCATTGAGGCAACCAATTAGAATGAACATCAGGGAAAAATCTTTGCCTGAAACGACTGCCCCAATTCTTGCATTTCTAAAAAGAAGAAGAGATGCTGACACTTACATCGTAGGAGTGCAGGTATGGTTCAGGAACCCTAGACAAACTGCAATTGCAAGAACGCAAATTAACTTAGTTTTATGGCCAGTAGCTTAAGCTTTCCAAACAGCTTGAGGCCACCCTCAGGCCATTCGGGCTGGTCCAACTCGATCAGCTGATATAGAGACTTGTAGTCATAGGCAGCAAAACTGAGGCTGGACACCACGCGGTACTTTGAACCCCGTCGCCTCCAAATTCAATCGATCCGAACAGAAAATCTACAACAAAAACGGTTACACATGAAATCTACAATCCAAACGGTTACACCACGCGGGGGTCGTCGTATGCGGCGAGAACGAAGGAGACGGGCGGCGCGAACGAAGGAGGCGGGCGGTGTTGACGGAGTAGTTTAGGATTTATCGGTAGGATGAATCGGTATGCGTATGGTAGAAGGGTAAAAGTGAAAAGTGAAAATATAGGACACACAGGATTCATCGTCACCACAGGGATCTTTTTAAGTAGTATAGATATATATCTTTGGAAGTAGTTGAATAGAATTTCCCGTGGGAACGAATTTTTCAGGATTTAATGGTTTTGTGCTTTAAATGGTAAGCGACGTACCCATCGACAGCAAGGCGTTCGGGGTGACTTTGTCAATCTAAAGAATTTGTCGGTCCAGTCTTCGGAGGTGCTCATAGGGGTAGGGTTTGCGTGTATTCATAGGGGTGAGTGTGCGTGCGTTGTGAGTGTCTGTGTTGTACCGTGTAATTCTCAAATATTTGCTAAAACATAGAAAGAACACTACTTGCAACATTTTCAAATGGGCTGGTGAAACATTAAGAAATACATATTGAAACATCCAAATAATATCGAGAGGAAGCACGAGAGGACAGGAGAGCTGCCAGCTACGTATCAGCGTAGGCAGCAGGATAGCAAGGGAGAAGGCTACCGTGCAGGGGAAGCAGTGTAGGTAGAGCGTCCGAGATGTCCGACCCATAGTCAAGTCCAAATAATTGCGCATGCTGGCTTGGGGCGCCGGGGGTGGGGGTGGGGGGGATTAGCATGCAGTCTACGTCAGCATCCGATAGCTAATATTCCATTGGACGTCCGATATTGTCCTTTACATATGGGTTTATAAACCAAAAGGAGTAGAATTAATTCATCTTGAAATATGTCTAGGACAGTCCCCAAATTTAGGACTCGATGCACTACATGTTCTCCAAACAAGAGTAGCACTAATAACCGAAATCATATATTCCAGCATTGAAAATATATATTGACCCCAAACCTTTCTTGTTCAAGACTTCGTCTAGGACAGTTCCCAAATTTAGGACTTCTTGTTAATCTATATGTGTACACCGTACGGCCGCTGGCGAACGCAGCTCTAATTCCGGTCAGGAAACCAGACTTAGATGGAATTCAGATTTCAGAATCGCCCGCGGAAATTACGGAGATAGTTTCCATCCTTCGCCATTTGTTCTTTCCATTCTATTTTTTCTATTTTGACCTGGATTGCTTTGCCCTTGCCCCCGTGTGAGCAGGATATAAGGGGAGAGATAGAATTCGGGGGAAGACGATCTCGTTTCCTCCCGATCGAGGCGTCCTCCCGCGAGAGACGCTGTTTTCTTCGAAGCCTCCCTCACCGGTGAGCATCCATGCATCCATCCGTTTCGCAGCCGCAAACTCTTTGTAAAAAAGATCGTTTTTTCTTCTGGAATTTGCATTAACCCTAGCTAGGTTTCTCTTCAAGACCTGCTTAATTTGCCTTAATAACCAATCATCTGCTAGGTTTTGGCCTACGTTAGATCCGTCCCTGCGCCGCCGTGAACGATGGCGCCTGCGGAGAAGAGGCAGAGCAAAGGGAAGCAGAAGATCGATATTTGCCCCATCGAGAAGAAGAGCCCGAGGCAGGTGACGTTCAGCAAGCGGCGGAAGGGCATGTTCAAGAAGGCGTCGGAGCTCGCAGTCCTCACCGGCGCGCGCGTCGCCGCCGCCGTCTTCTCCCAGGCCGAGAACGCCTTCCTCTTCGGCGACCCCTCCATCGACGCCGTCCTCCGCTCCTACGCCCCCGCCGGGGCCGCCGCCGTCGCACCCCTCGTCGCCGGCCACGGCAATGGCGGCGACGGGTTGTTCGGCGGCGAGGAAGGCGGCGGCGGCGGCGACGTCGGCTTTGACCCTGAGGCGATGAGGCGGGCGGAGGAGGAGACCAAGGCGCAGGTGGCGGCGGAGCAGGCGAGGATGCGCGGCGCCGCGGCGAGGATCCTCGCGCTGGCGGGTGGGCGGCCGTGGTGGGAGGCCGACGTGGAGGCGCTCGGCGAGGCCGAGCTGCCGGAGTTCGTCAGGGCGGTCGAGAAGCTCAGGGCCACCGTCGGCCGCCTCGCCAACGACACGCCTCTCGCCGCCGATCCGCCGCCGCCGCAGCAGCAGAAGCGGCGGTAGGAAGGAGACAGCTGCACACGCACACACGCGGCTGTTTTAATTAGTACCACTTCGTACATTTCTAATCAGGCTTAGCCGTTTGCGTAATCATGTAATTAGTTAGTGCTATTAAATACTAATAATCGGTGAAAGGCTATGTTTATTTCACATTTGCGCCCGCAGGCGTAACAAACTCTTATCTCATAATGTTTCATAGGACGCCTTACAATCTGAAACGGAGGGAGTACTAATTATCTATCTTTAGAGTTCTAGAAATTATGACACGTACCCCTTGATAGATTAGATTAATTGATTATGGAACAATTTTACATAGGATGCTATATTACTGAACTTGAGGAGTATAAGATGTTAATAAACCATGGTGCAAACGTCACGACAAACTTATATTGCCAAAACTCACATAATTGATTTTTTAAGGTTCTTGTTAGTAAAATTCACTTTTTTCCGCCTATTGCTTGAGAAAACTGCATATCTGCATTTGACGGCTTGTTTCATTCATCAACTCAACTCCGTAAACAAATTCCTATACCATGTTCACCGCTTCAGGATGAGCATTGTTCATAGCCCTAGTGCCCTACAGGCCTACACCCGCTATACGTAGGCAGTGGGGGAGAGAGAAGGTGGGAGACCATGGCTTTGGCAGGCTTGTACAACCCCTGTGGTTTTATCCAAAAGTGGAAGAAAAAGTTATCGAAAAGGATGAAAAAAGGAGAGCAGACGGTCTCCATGTGTGCCAGCGATGAGGAGGACAAAGGGCAGAGGAGGCGGCTAAATCTGCTCGCTGGCTCCAGAGCTCGTTGTCGTCCAGATCTGCCATCGTCGTCGTTGTCGTCGATGTAAGTCCTCTGGCGTCGATCTGCATCACCGTTGTCAATCCGTGTCCTTTGGTGTAATGATTCATCTGTGCCGCAAGCTTGTCGTCGTCCAGATTCGTTACAGCCGCGAGCTATTGCCATCCAGATTCATTACACCAAGCTCTTCGTCATTCCGAGGCCCGAAGCTCATTCACTGCTGTGGTTTTTCGAGCTATGCATTAAGTGCTGGCGCCGTTGATGAGACCAGGCTCCTAATCGACAACGGTGCCACCACCCCCACAGCTCCACTGCCACCGCCTGTGAGGTTGGAATTTTTGAGACGACTTGATATGATGTATCCACCTAGAGACTGGGAAAAGGAGAGGTAGAAGAGGAGGAAGAGGATGCGAGGGTCGACAGCCATTGGGCCTCGACCAACGGCGGCGGCGGCGCCTTGACAACCAACGGCTGCATGCGGAAAGAAACATGGAGACCGAGCGAGAGAAATTAGGAGAGAGGAGGAGCGAGGGAGTGGAGAAGTCACTGGGATAGTTATGAGAGGGGAGAGCGTCTGACGGATTCTCTCGCGTCGGATGTTCGTATCCTATAGTTTTCAAAGTTCTGATTTAGGGGTGTCCAGTATAAAATTATGGAGCCATTTGTATATTTTAAGAAAAAGGAGGACTAAAAGAGAATATGATAAGGGCTGAATTTCAAAATAAAAGGCAACTTGAAACACCTTTTCTATCCTATAGTTGAACAAATAGGAGTAGTAAAATGTCACAGTCATGCCTGTGTGACATATCCAACATACATGACTTCTTTGTCTACTCGAATGGATGATTTTGATCGTCTCGTGCTCCTCACTTGTCCCGCACTCCCCCCACGCCCCACACGCCCCTCGCATGCACGCACACAACACCTGCCACTAACCCTAACCCTAATTGCTCTCCCTCCGCGCCCCTTCCTGCGTCGTACGCATCTGCCCCGTGTCCTCCGCCTCATCCGCATGCGCCCAGCGGCCCGATTTCCCTGATTTCCCAGCGGCCTCATCCTCCGTCTTCGTCCCTGATTTCCGCGATCGGCACAGGCCGATGGCACGTTGCCTCCGATCCTACGACCCGCAGCCACCTCTATCCGCGACCGGTCGACGACCGACGCCGCGCCACCTCCAACCCGTGACGGGTAGATGCCTGACCCCGCAAGGACCCCGCCTTCATCCTGCGACCGGCGGCCGCCTATGACAGTGTGCTAGCGGGAGAATCGGGCGTGCGAAGGGGGAGAGAGCCACCGATTCGGCTGGCTGAGGGGGTATGGGGGTATACCAGTGGCAGTGGTGGGTAATTTTGTCGAAAAGATAGGGTATTTTCTATTTTCCTATTTGGTAATTGGTTGGATTCTCGTGGGAAACTGGTGTGTAATTTTGAAGAATCGATCCTCCTGTTTCTGTCATAAATCATAGCGAATTTTTGCCTGTTTTGCCAACTCCGATCGATTCTTGGAGGAATCACTTCAAAGAATCCCATCCAAACGGGCTTTTGCCCTAAAGCGAGCCGTAGCGCAGCATCCAGGTGGTCATCCAGTTTCCACGCATCGCAGGGCCTTGACGAGGCACCAAGCCCAAACAACGTACATGTAATCTGATGGCTCAGCTTCCCCTCCAAGCCCAAACTACTAGTCAATCTATAGATGGCCACTCGCTCCGCCCGACCTGGCCCAACAGGAGTCGTGCAGTGCCGGGCCGGTCCGAAGGCACGGATGGCCCACCGTGTTGTGGGCTAAAACTTCTAAAAATTAGTCTATGTTAGGTACCTGAGCTATAGAAATAAGTCTAACTTAGGTCAAGAACTATAGAATAGTTTATTTAGGTCCCTCAAGTATAGAATAGGTCCACTTTGACCCAAGAGCTATGCAAATAAGTCTAATACATGTTCCTGAATTATTTTGGAGCACCACTGGTAAATTTAAGTAATACTTATAACCGAGACTTGAAACCTATTCATTATCTTAATGATGAAGTCTGCAGTGGCAGTGTTGAAATCGTCGTCTTCGGCGTCCTTGAATGCTTTTTGATCGGTCAGCAACTTAAGAGAAAAAATATTGATAGGAATTTGATCGGCGTCCTTGAATGTGTTTTTACTGACAAAGGTGGTATAGTCGTATAGAGTACTTGGTTGCTTCTGCATCGTGTAATCCTGTTCTCTCTTAGGTGCTTATAATACTTTTGTCAGTAAAAACGCAACATCACTTCGGTTTCAAAAAAAAAAAAACGCAACATCACTGCTGAGCTCTATGCTTGTACTCATCCGGCAAAAATATTTCACTTCCTGAGATCAGAGGGAGGTTGCTCGGTTAAAAGTCAGATTGGTAGTACTCACAAGTAATTCCTGGATCCTGACATGATTAGCTTCTCCACATCCTTGCATTGGAAGAGTGGACAACAGAGCGGAGGAAGACATGCTACACCTCGGAAATCAATTTCTGCCCCAAACTATTCGCCCAACAAGATTTCTTGCATAGTATCCAATCTCCTTAGCAGTCCTAATCTAGAAGCATCAAAGGAGAAGACAATCTTGGTCAGGTGTTTAGGATTGTTGATCAACTGCCAATAGTACAAGAAAGGCTTTTAGTAGGCGGAGCAATTTTTTTTTCTTTTGTAGGTGGCTTGGCACTAGAGCCGTCTAAAAAATGAGATCGGGCCTAGTACCGAGCTCCACCGCCTGCAAAAATCGATTTTTACAGGTGAACCATCTTGTCCCCCGCCTGCAAAAATCATTTTTGATTTTTACGGGCACATGAAAAAATATTTTTTTAAAAGAAGTGGAGGGAAGGGAGCCGGCCAACCCCAACCTTATCTTCTTCTCTCCCCCCTCTCTCCCTTCTCCTCTCCTCCTCTCTCCTCTCTCTCTTCCTCTCCCCTCTCTCTTCCTCTCGGCGAGCTAGCCGGCGAGCGGCGCAGTGTGAGGGCGGCGGGAGGCCTCCGGCAGGGAGGCAGGAAGCACGGCGACGGTCGGCACGGTGCGGTAGACGAGCAGCGACGACGAGGCCAGCCC
>CM002479.1:8735309-8756821 GCA_000325765.3 Leersia perrieri
GGGGCGGGGGCGGGCGGCCACTACTTCTTTTTACTGCATGAGCAGGTATGTTTTTCCACAAGCATAAGAACACTCACTCTGTTATCCCCATTTTTTAGGCTTTGAGTGGCTATAAAGTTTGACAAAGTTATGTATTCATGCAGCAGGAATGAATTTCTAAAGTTTCCTTGCTTCTAAAAACGCATGGAACCAATTAACCCTTGTTTGAATTCCTCACAACATGAACAAGGTGATTTTTGCAATACCTGAGTTGCCAATCTCGTCTATCATTTCCTTCAAGTTAGCTGTCGTAGTGTAAAAACAGGAGATATTTACTTTGTTTATGTGAATTCTACCTCTTCTCACCAAACAAGTTGACGCCTTTTCAGAACCATGCTGATTGTTTACACAAATTCGATCACCCTGTCAGTGGTATTCAAATCAGATGCTCATGATGGATGATGGTAATGGCAATGCAAGTGGTCAGGTCCTCCAATCTTTCACCGTTTATAGGGGAACTCAGAAGGTAAGGTGTTATGCAAACTGTTACCAAATTTTTGTGCTAGCCATCCTCTTTTCAATTGTATTTTATCCCAGCTCTTAATGTGGATGATATGAACTATTTTCTAATAATTCTTTGTATGCCTTTTTTTTAACCTACTGTTAGGTCTTGAATAATTTTCCAAAAAAATAGTTATTCCAACAGTTTAAACTTTATCATCGCACTAGGTTTAGTGATCATCCCTCCTCTATTGTAGAGAGTTTGAGCATGGACCATAATATGAAGTTTAGAAGAGGGATGAAGCTGGTACAGAAGTTCTAACATCAGTGGAGCTAATAGTTCTTCAGACCTTTTTACATGTTTCATGTGCTTCGTGCTCCACTGGGTTATAAATGTGGTATGGGTTCATGGGGTATAAATGCAGTATGGGTTCATGGGGTTCACGGGGTATCCATAAGTCATTTGCATAGTGTTTTTTTCCGTTTGATGTTCAGGTCATTTTGAACCAGTTAATAGCAGATTTAACTTGGCTTATACGAATAAAAGTGGTACACAATTTCCTCGAATTAGTTACACAAATAATAGGTATAGGTGGTCATTTTTTATAGTTAAGGAAAGGATGTTTAGACACATTGTCAATCAGATTGTTACATGTCTTGTATTTTGGCATTGTGATAATGGCAGCCTAGCTGTGTAACCACACAACAATTAGTTTATACCTTCTTGCTTTTTGGGGAGAACAAGTGAGATATGCTGCCAAATTTTTATCTTGCTTTCATTATAATAATGTTTGATTTCTGTTGCCTGGATTTTATTATGTTGGTTGCTTAGTTAATTACCTTATCCTTGTGCAGTTGAACTCAGATTTTAATTATTTGTTGACATTAAAGTGCTGCCTACTCATTTTATTATATGTACTTTTCTTCAAATTTTTGTTTGTTATATGTACTGCTGTGTAATAAACTAATAAGTTTTTGAGATATAATGACCGATGAGGCGATGATGTTATTTAATACATCATTTGGGATGTAACGAAAACATTATATCTTCTCTGGGTCACTAATTCATACCACCACCATTTGCCTTCTATATTTTGAGCTCTGGAAAATCAGCTCACTCTTTTCTGTTCTCTCATTCATCTCTCTTACTGCTTACAGGGAAATTTGCAATGTTTGGCGAAATTTTGTCTACAATACATGTTCCTCCTCATCCTATCAGGTACAATCCTATTTGGCTATTCTTTTGTTGCTTCCCATCTGTTGCAGGTAGAGGAGACTCCATGATGAATGACTTCATTGACCTGATGGCAATTGTAAGCATTTAACACAGAATGCATACCCAGTTTTTGAGTCCAATACTGTTTATCAACTGTCTAGGGAAAGACATTTTTGTTTTATAGATTTGTTAGAGAATAGCTCAAGAGCAACATCACTATTGTTATTCTCATAGAAAATGCTTATATTATGATATGAGCACTAGCTGGATAATTATTTATTAATTTATTTAGTCTTGCAGGTAAAAAGGGGAAGGAACACTTGTGCTTTTCGGAAAAAATGTCACTTAACCCTTTCCAATTAAATCAGCCAAGTTTGTTTACTACCTATGGCTAGGAAGTATATACATGGTATGGTCTTAGGATGATAGCTACCTGTATATTTTAACAGGGTCAGATCAGGTGTCTTGAGGTTTAAAAAATAGAACTGGTCAATCAGCATATAAAACTAAGAGTGCCTTTAGATGGATTGAATCCCTTTTATTTCATATCTTTGATTTTTTAAAACTTAAGTTTTTTAAGTCTTACATAAATCTTATGTTTGTCAACTAAATATTTAGACTTGTTCATTCGGTCAATGTGTGGTTATGCTAGATGACACATTAGAAATATACAAACAAGACAATTTCCGAATTCTGAATTTTATCTATTCTGTTCTTGTATGTGCTGACAGTCGCAAATTTGTTAGTTTCACTTATTTTGCAAGATTTTAGATAATACAGCTAAGCTCAATGATGGAAAGGTAGCTTATCTATTAGTTTAGGGAAAGAGGCCTACCTTGTTACCTATGCTGTACATGAAATGGATTTACACATTAAACCATTGTTTATTGATTATGATATATTCTTATATTTTCTTCTTTTACTTCTGTGACATTATCATTCCATTTTTCTATTATAAATGCTTTAAATGTTTAAAACTCAAATAGCTACAATGCAATTCTTTCATAAGTTTGAACCATTTTCCTTGTAGAAATGCTTTAGATATTTAAATGCTCTAGCTACAATGAGCTTTTACTTCCTTGTTTCATATGTTACCTTTATAAACTATGTTTCTATCATGCTTCATTTTCCTGTGGATACATATATACTCCTTGATAGAAAACTCGAGCCTAAGTTGTTGAGCCATGTGATATGGTAAGCTAGGAGATTTAGTCCTCTCTAATAAAGGTGGAGCTCAGGGATGTTTTTTTTTTTTTTTTTTTTTTTTTTTGTAAACTGCTGCTTTATACCCCGGTCATTACATTTATCCTCTATGGTTTTATTTTCCTTGTAGAGCCTTATATTAGGTTTATTTAGGAGCCACTAAATATGCTTGCTATTTCTGTGTTGAGTCTTGTCGAGGCTTGAGTTCTTATGAAATCTAGTTTTTCGAAGCCGACCATTTCCTTTGCGTACCGTTTGTTTTCTAGCCTCTTATGTCTGGTTATGGTGAGTTCAACTCGGACTCGGGCATCCATCCACCAGACATTCCTTCCTCCCCGAAACCCAATTTCCAACATATTAGGAAGAAAGGTAGAGATAAGGAATGAACCAGCAATAGCCTTGTCCTCTCATCTGTGTTGGAAGAGCTCTGCCGACAAGCCTAATTGCAAGAGGCTCACATAGAAAGCAATCAGCCATAAAGCTAAACTCCCAGAAGACAGAGAGAGGAAAAAAAGGAAAAACAA
The DNA here is from genome assembly GCA_000325765.3 of Leersia perrieri. Classification (NCBI taxonomy): domain Eukaryota; kingdom Viridiplantae; phylum Streptophyta; class Magnoliopsida; order Poales; family Poaceae; genus Leersia; species Leersia perrieri. The sequence continues at coordinate 8,738,733 of CM002479.1, forward strand.
AAACAAGGACTCATACAAACCCAATTGCAAAAGGCTCATATTCTAGCAATCAAAGCAACAACAGTCGAATCTAAACCATCAACAACCCACACAGGTCGCTAAACAACATGTAATTTCTATGCATACACTCATTTCTACTCACTTGTATAATGTGTTTACAGTTGACACAATTCTTGACCGTTTTTGTCTCCACTGCAGGGGCACTCAGTGCAATTCAGTACCCCTGGTGCTGCTCCAACTGACATTGTTCCATCAGCGGGCTACTTCACCTGCAGTTCCCTTAACCTTCAATTGGAGTGAACATACTCTCCATCAGCTGGCTTTAAATACTCTCCTGCATACTGCATAATTGGAGTGAACATACTCTCCATTTTGGGTGTCTCACTAGTTTTATTGTTTGACAGTGGGATAAGCATGAAGAGCATGTACTGTACAAGCAACAACAGAAACAGCAGCATTGGCGCCGTCGTCGGTGTGCTGAAGGAGATGGGCGTCCTCCTCGTCATGGATGGCAAGTATCCGCTCCAGCACCACTGGGAACTGCAGGAAAATGACAGCTCTTAATTTTCCTTCTATGTAGAGTTTCACAAATATTGAGTTCCAAATGCAACATCCTATTTTAAATGTTACCACCTTGGTTATACACTTTTACATTTTACTGATACATGTTTACAGCAAGAAACAACTTTAGTTAATCTCATTTTAAAACAAAGAACAATTCTTAGAGTTGTCTATCTGTTAATCTCATTTTACAGTTTTCTTTGTTAACTTATCTGTTTTCTATTCAGCTATAAAAAAATGTATTCATACATAATGTAGTGTAAATTATAGAATTTGTAGAACTAACTCATCATTGTGTCCATTACCGTGTGCGCCTCATGTTCACAAACAACTACTCCTACTAGCTACTTGCCATTGGTTTTAAGCATGGCCTGCTCATTGCTGGTTTCGAACAATAGTGTATATGTATGTGTTAGTTTTACGAACTTCTGCTCTCAGAGAAATTATTATAATACTCCATAATCACTGTATGCTATACCAATATTTTGTCAATCCTCTCCATATTTTTGATTCGGGTGCACATGCATTTGGCACTAACTGTCCAACAATGATATTAAGGAACACATTAGTAGTATACAGGCTTTCTTGTATTGGCAAGTGTAAACAAGAACAAGCAATAGCACCTTCAATGAAGCACAGACGAAAAAAACAGACAAGACACTTCTATATACTCTACAACCAGGGGGGAAGGGGAACCAGGATGAGCTCCGACGGGGCACAGTAACGAGACACGCTCGCTTCCTCGCTGGTGAGCAACTGCCTATTTTGCTTTTCATATTCCTTTTTTGGTTCTGGGTTGTTTTTGTAGCGGACTGCGTGGAGAGGTTTCCAATGGTGTAGCCGCCGCCGCCGCTATCCTTTGCTTGCAGGTCATGATCGAAACGAGGTGGGTGCTGACATCTTTGTTGCATGGTGGTGAAGAGAGGTAAGCATCTACTGTATTTGTTTTTGGATATACTGTTGTCAAGCTGGGGAATGCATAATGAGTTCGTTCTATTTTTTCCTTTGATGGAAAGTTCTCTTTTTGTTTTGGTCACTGGATATTGGTTTTCGCTGCGGTGATCCAATCTTTCTGAAAAAAAAGAGCTTGTTAGTTCTTGTGTTCTGAATTTTGTTGAGAGCAGTCTGATTGAATCCCTCTGAACATTGAGCAAAGTGACATCTTAGCCTGGTGGATAGCTGATGGTACATATGGTTTTGGTTTCAAAAGGTGTTCAGAGAAACCATGTACTTTGATGGAGTAATGCTTTGAGTTTGATGCTCATGTGAATATGGGCAGTGTGTTCTCTAAGTAGAAAAAAGGTAATAAATTCCAGGTTACTGAGGTATTAAACAAAGGACATTGTGGATTAGATAACACCTCCTCTTCTTAATTTATTCATATGTATGTTATACACATGTTATAAACTAAATGTCTTTATTAAGTACGTTGTCATTAGTTCAGGATGACTTCATTACATGCTCAAACTAAGGTGGCGTATTGTCTTTTTTCTGTTAATTATTATTGTCAGTACATCTTTTCACCCTGATTTTTCATTCCTTCTTAATAGATGAATTTCCAATCTGTCACATATTACATTATTTTACTTGGTAATATTTAGTCTCAACTCTGAACTAAAGAAACTAATTTTCCTTTTCACTTGTTTATGCAGCAGTGAATTAGGATTCCAATTTAAAGATTTCATCCAGGGGAAAAAAATTGACAGAAAATTGGTTACTCTCCTCTGTTGGGTAACAATCTCCTTTCCTTGGTTGGTCTTAGTTACTTTGTATTCGATTTGTAGGGTAGTTCAAAACTATTGTTTGGACAGACCTTTGTATTTTAATAGCATGCAAACAGAATAGAGCAACCAAATGTCGGCTTGAGGATCCCTACTGCTGACTGTCAACCTAACAAGAGACAATAAACTTTGTTGACAAGATATCCTTGATCTGGGCAATAAGCACCTTCTATGTATTTTCCTATGTCCAGTTACAGCTATATGCATAGACTAATTATGTCTTTTTTAAACAGTATTTCACAAGGAAATATTCAGTAGGTTACAACAATACATGAGAATCAACTCATATTCATGTGTGCGAGCTTCCAGAAGAAACCTAATAACTATGCTCCTTGCCCAACTGGTCAACAGCCTCTGCTGCAGTTTGCATCTTCTATTTCTGCATTAAAAGGCAACTATAATTAGTAGTGTATATCCTCTACCTTCACTACAACAATAGTTGTTTCTATTCTTTACGTTTTACTAGGCATACAATACTACTATCTAAGCTGGTATGCACCTCTGTATGCATAGATCATTTTGGACAACTTCTGTACCTACAGAATAGGCTTTTAGGTTCTAAGTACTCACTCACTAATGGACAGGTTATGTACCTATAGGCTATTGCTACCAGAATGTGCTTTCAGGTTTTGTCATTGCTGTCTTTCTTACATGTCTTATGTGATGTCCTATATGACAAACACATGTATGATCCAAAAAGCTTTATGCAGTGGTCCAGCAAGCTTTATGCAGGAGGGGGGCCAGTGGCGACGTTGTCGACAGTGGCCATGGTGAAGGAAACCGAGTTCTACAACGTGCTCGATTTCTGCCCCACCACCCCCTCCACGACCGCGAGATCATCTAGGCCTGCTACATGAAGGTCTTCTTTTGTCCCCCATGCAAGGTAATCAGCTTCTTGCTTCATTGTAATTGTACCATTCTACTTTGACAGATCATGTTGATTTGTATTTTTGCTATCATGATCTTTCGGGCTGAGTCAAGTGGATCCTGAAAAGAACCCCGGTGATCCTCAAGCTGCCGAGAAATTTCAGGTTAATAGAGAAATGATTTATTCCGCGACATGCTTCTTGCTGGATGGTTAATAGGGATTTCAAGAGCGGACATAATTCAAAATTTTAGCAATATCCAGCTACAAGTTCAAAATTTTAGCAGTAATGCTAGGATTACTAATGTTTAGCCCTTTTAAAAACCACCAAGTTTAGGTGCTATGAAATCTTATCAAATTTTTTAAACCATTAAATATAAAATTTCAAACATGTTCATATATTCTAGCCAACTACCCTCTGAATTTTGCTAAAATAAGAAATCAGGCATTACTATTTTTGCAATGTTTCACGCAACAAAATTGACATGGGATAGCAATGTTTGCTCTTTAATAGTTTGGGGGGCCTTGACTCTCTGAGTGTAGAACACCTACTGCCCCAGATTATAACACTTTTTTAAGTTCTCAGAATTTCACACCCAAAGAAAAACGAACAAATTGTTCTGTCTTCAGTAGTTTCTACCATTAGCTCTTTGTTTCAGAAAACTGGATCATAAATACACCGCTATGAATATATTAATGAACAATTTTCCATCGGTCATGCACCTGATGTTTTCTGATATAACTTGAATTAATAATCATTATTCAAGCTTATGTTACCTTGTTATTGTGTCAGAAAATTAATAATTATGTGGTCCCATTTTGTTGTCCTAATTAGAAGTACAAACTGAATTATAGCTGTATAGCACACCTTGCTGTATGTGGTGCTCTATTATTGATTCTTCTAAGTTGGACACACTGTTACATGCAAATTTTTTCTCTGTTTCAGCTGAAAAATAATAGTCCATCGCAGGCTTTCTTGCAAGGCTTGATGCATTTCCACAGGTCTGAATATCTCTGCCTGCTTTTGCAATGCGTTCTGATATAAAAAAAAAATGCCGATCTGCTATACAACCTGTAAGTATTTCATTAAAAAATAATGTGGTTGTGAGAAATTTAAAGGTAAGTGTAATACCAATTGCTAACAAATTGAAATAATGTTGTTTTCAGTTCATACTATATGTAAGCATTTATGTTTAAGTAGCTTCAGGTGAGTGATAAATATGTACCATTGAACACTGAACCAGGATTTTATTTGCTTCTGACCTGGAAGGATGTTTATGACCCTTGTTATGTTCAAAATATAATACTCCCTCAAACTTTGTGCCCTCATTGTATACTTTTAACAAATGGCACTCTAAAATAATTGTTGAGAACATCTTCATTTGTACTGTGTTGCCATTTGCCTTGCACCATTTATTCCAATAATAGAATCCCAATTTGTTATCCTAATTAGAAGTTCAAACTAAATTGCACCACACAACCATACAATATTACCAAAAACATGTTTTCCAATCATATCCATAATAGTTCATAAATAAATACTACTATATAGATTACTCTAATCCTCACACTCTCTCCCTTTTACAGGAAATGGATTATCATGTCATCAGATCATTCATATTAATAAATCAAGCACAATAGCATCTGCGGAGTGGACCTTTTCAGCCTATGGACCTCTATTTGTTGCCTGTCTGTAATGAGTACAACACTTCAATACTCTATAGTTATCTTCTGCTTTGTTTAAGTGAACAGCTCAAAACTATGCTTCCACTTACTGCCCAACACCCAAGCATTTCAACATTAATCAAACAACTTATACACCTATTTATTTATTATTTCTAATACTTTTTTTAATTGTGGTTATTCTTACTGCGTATGGCACTTGATATACATAATTCAATTCATCGTCAATTTTTAATCATGTCATCAGCAAAGGCGCGCCCCATGCTCTAGTAGAACAGCATAACTCAAAAACTCTGAGCATAAACTGTACAGGGCAGAGGACATAATCTCCTATTCTATGCCGTTCCATCTCTCAACCTCTCAAGGTAAGGGTGTTAGCCACCAGAAACCCCACGACCCCGTTGGGGTCTGTTTGGTGCTCATAAAACCTAAATCTACCGCTAGCAATTAAATAAAATAATTTGGGTTATAGCATGTTACCAATCTCTCTCTCTCTCTCTACTCACAAATTTCCAAGAGTTTTGTTGTGCTAACAAGTTTTGTAGGCTACATGGAGAAACTAGCCGTCTACAGGCTGCATGATGAAACAGAATTGGAGCAGCGCAGGCGTACTTGTTGACCAGCTGCAAGTGTCTTGGCGAAATATATGTTCCTATCAGGTATAATCCTATTTGGCTATTCTTTCGTTGCTTTCCATCTGTTGCAGGTAAAGGAGATTCCATGACGAATGACGTCATTGATTTGATAGCAATTGTAAGCATTTAACTTGGAGTGCATCTTTTGTTCTGTTCTATAAAATACCTAGTTTTTGGGTCCAATACTGTTTATCAATTGTCAAGGAAAAGACATTGTTGTTTTATAGATTTGTTAGAGAATAGCTCAAGAGCAACAACACTATTGTTATTCTCATAGAAAATGCTTATATTATGATATGACCACTAGCTGAATAATTATTTATTAATTTGTTTAATCTTGCAAGTAAAAAAAAGGGAAGGAACACTTGTGCTTTTCGGAAAAATGTCACACCTAACCTTTTCCAATTAAATCAGCCAAGTTTGTTTACTACCTATGGCTAGGAAGTATATACATGGATAGTCTTAGGATGATAGCTACCTGTACATTTTAACAGGGTCAGATCAGGTGTATTGATGTTTAAAAAATAGAACTGGTCTATCAGCATATAAAATTAAGAGTGCCTTTAGATGGACTATATCCCTTTTATTTCATATCATTTATTTTTTAAAACTTAAGTTTTTTACGTCGTACGCAAATCTTATGTTTGTCAACTAGTTATATAGACTTGTTCAATTGGTCAATGTGTGGTTATGCTGGATCACACACATTAGAAATATACAAACAAGACAATTTCAGAGTTCTGAATTTTATCTATTTTGTTCTTTTATGTGCTGACCGTCGCAAATTTGTTAGTTTCACTTATTTGGCAAGATTTCAGATAATACATCTAAGCTCAACGATGGAAAGGTAGCTGTAACACGTTCAGTTCTATGATTTATTGCAGCAGCTAATATAATTGGAATACAGGTACAACAAATAATTCTAACTCAAATCCTCCCATTCTTTGGTTGGACCTGAAATATATTTGCTACTACCATGGGATAAAACATGAACTACTTGTCTGTAAATTTTGGTCTCCATAAATACATCATACATTTTTCAAATAATACTCCGCTGAATGATCTGATTTCCTGGTATAACTCTTGGCTATATTTGTCCCACTGCATATCCTACATTTTGTCACTTCACCCCTTTATGCCTGACTGGTATGGGAAAAGGAACCTTAACCATCAAGAGCATGCTTGATCTATTTAACGATCAGGAGATACATTTGCTCGGTTTTCCATGGTCAGTGTGTGGCCAAGGTTAGACTTTCCCATGTATTGGCAAGAACACATGGAATCTCAGACCTCACCACAAACAGCTCACAGTGGCACCTGTTCTGATGAAATATATTTCCTATTAAAAACACTGGCCATGAAGTAGAAGGCCAAGAATACAAGAATGTTAGGATAATTCAGTCTTTTGGTTGATGATGAGATCATTCTTGGCTGAAGTTACAATCAAAAGTATTTTTCTGTTTTAACAGATATAAACCTTTGAAAAGATAACCTTTTCAACTCTTTTCAGGTTCTTCACCCTCTTTTGTTCACGTCGCTGCTGCGGCCTACAAGAGCACCATCCACCATCACCAGCAACCGCTGACACCTCTATCTGCGCATCAATGGCCTTTAAAATCCTTGAAGGACAGGAAGGTAACTCATCAATGAATCAGATACTGTTCTTTGTGTCTATGGCCTTTAAATAAACCTTTAATAATCTGATTATCCAGTGTTACCATCCTCAATTTGTGTACAGGCGGCGTGCGTGCAAGGATGCAACCCCTATTTAACTTATAACCGTGATGTATAAATATTTTACTATTCTTCAATTACATCATTCAAAAATTAAGAATAATTTGATATGTCCCACCTGACATTTATTTATTATTTCTAATGTTATTTTTTTAATTGTGGCTAATGTTTTGTCACAAAAGATGCAGCCTGTTATGTTTATTTACTGTGTACGGCACTTGATATACATAATTAAATCTTAATGTTCCAATGTTTGTCAAAATGACCTTCTCTCCCCTCGCGCTTGGCTGACAGAACTATGATGTACTTGGTGACAGATCACATTGAAGCTCATTCCTAACAGGAGAATGCAATGCTTGTCAGCTTGCTTGTTGGCAAGTACCATAATAGTGTTCTCTTAAGGAGGAGATTTGGAAGCTTGTTAAGCTTTTTTGTTTAATATTTCTGGATGATGCACTTCCCTTGATTTAAAATTGGATAAGGCTTCGTCAAATTTGGTCAGATCGTTTATTCATTGTTGTGCACCTATAAATAATTCTCTCATCCTTCGAATTTTAAATTAAGATGTTTTATTATTGACATTTAAGTAATCCATTTACCACTTGAGATTTATACATTGTTAGATCAAGAAAAGTAACACTAAATTTTATTTTCTCTTGTTTTTTGTTAGCACCTATTTCTGATAATTTGTCTGTCTTGTTTATTTTGTTTTGTTTTGTCAGAACTTTTTAGTTTTATCAGCTAGTAGTAGCCTAAGTTTGCAAGGAGAGTATTACTCAGATCCTTTTTTCACCAAGCTCTGAATTTCCGTGAGAAACAAGCTTATTTTAACTGCATAAGTGTCTGTGTGAGTTTATCCGCAAGTTGTGTAATTTTTTCCCTGGGTTTCAAATTTTGTCAAGTTATGGGCAGTAGGTCAAGTTTTGAGCACTTGTAATGTTAGATCAGCAATTTTGGTACATATGTGTCTGTGTGAATTTGTGTTGATTGGTTATAGCGATGGCAGTTCAAGCTCTGACTATGTGAAGAACCTGCTCAAGGACTCCCATGGCATGCTCAAGAGCTAGGACTAGTACTTCGTCGATCACTGTGACTAGGCCATGATCACCTGCTTGCTGGAGTCTCTCATCAGTGGCCTGTAAGTGTAGCAATAAACTCACATCTCCTTCCATCCACAGTAATCATCTACTTGAAGCCTTTCTGTTTGTCTCTTATCAGTCAATATGCCATACTAGTACCAACAGTTAAGTTTCTATATTGCATCTGAATTTCTTCAAGATTTTAATATTGGAAAGGCACCATTGCGTAAGCTTGAATTATAATTTCTACAGCGGGATGGTGATGGTTAGGCATTCTTTCCGTTCCTCCTTTTACTTCTTTGATGCCATGATAATATTTTTTTAGCTTATGTGATTCTTCATCCTTCCATCAAAATAGTCATACTCATAGGATAACAATATTAATCATGTCGTAATTTTGAAATGAGCTCTTTTCTTCCTTGATATGTTGTTGTCTTTCTGAACCATACTTATTTCAAGCTTCATTTTTCATGTGGGATGAATTTACATGACTGGAAAACCCTATTCTAAATTGTTGGTTTCTCTCCTTGTACTTTTGCAACACAAGCTTTGGTTTTAAAATTTGTGATTGCTCACTCCTTTGTTGCATTAGTCCCATTGTGTGTGAGTTCATGAATACTGACTAGCTGTAGGAAGTTGCTCTTGGGCTTTGCACATTGTGTGCTACTTTGAATAATCATAGCTTTCATCATTGTGCCATCTGGTTTGCGATCGCTGTAGCAAAAGGAGAAGTAAAAAAAAAAGATGCCCAGAAAAAAAAGTTCAGCTATTTGTGTTTTCACTTGTGAGATTGAATAGGCATATATATGATTAAGGTTATAGATGAATAGGGCCAGGTCTTGGAATTTTTGGCTGATGTTCGCTGTTTTTCTATGTATTTTAAAGGGCTACTGAATTGGATCAAGACAGCTATCCATCAATGCTACATCTTGCGATTGGGTATGATGATATAAAAAGTCCTTATTTGTTTTAAGTTCTATTGCCCTTATCTATATCTCCTTATCAAATCAGAGTTGCTTACACCACGCTATTACCAGGTTGACAACAACAGAATGAAGAACATGCAGTTTGAGGGTAATCCAAAACTCAAGTATCAGGAAAGAGCAGGAAAACCAAATCACAGAGAAGTCAAATGGGGGTTAGTAAGGTGAGGGGGTTAGGGGCATCTTCCAACCCACAGGAGTTTAGTGCTAATGCTGCACCTGACTACCAGAGTTCCATAATAAGATGGCAAAACTTCTGGGGATATTGGATGAGGTGTGTGAGTCTGTTGCCCATCTTTATTTTTTTAAAGTTCTATTGCCCTTATCTATATCTCCTTATCAAATTGAGTTGCTTACACCACACTATTACCAAGTTGACGACAACAGAATGAAGAACATGCAGTCTGAGGGAAATCCGAAACTCAAGTATCAGGAAAGGGCACGAAAACCAGATCACAGAGAAGTCAAATGAGGGTTAGTAAGGTGAGGGGGTTAGGGGTATCTTCCAACCCACAGGAGTTTAGTGCTAATGTTGCACCTGACTACCAGAGTTCCATAATAAGATGGCAAAACTTCTGGGGATATTGGATGAGGTGTGTGAGTCTGTTGCCCTTCTATTTTTTTTTTAAAGTTCTATTGCCCTTATCTATACCTCCTTATCAAATTGAAATAAAAAAAATTTGCTTTTGCTTTAGTAAATGTCATATCAACAACTTGCAGCAAGATAAAAACAACCTTTTATGAATGGTTAAATTCATTTATATATTTGTCTAGTGGTTGTTGTAGTCTCTCATTATATTTCTACAGTTGCATTGTCCTGTCTTCTCTTGTCTCTTAGAAAAGAAGTAGTTGGAGGAATCCTCACCAAATTTGTATTAGATATGATGTGACCTTTAATATTTACTATCAAAACATTATTCAGGGCATTGAGAACTGAGGGGATAGTTGGATGAACGGATGAGATTGGCAGAGAAAGCTTAAAGGAGAAGTAAGTAAATATAGAAAGACCATGATCTACCTGCAAAGTAAGTGCTTATCTTATCCATTTACTGACAGTTTACATTTTCTTTGTTATATGTTGATGACATAATTGAAATGTAGGATTAGTGTTTTGGTTTCATTGTTTTGTGGTTGCTGTGTACCACGCAAAGCATCTAAATTGCATCGTTTAATCTTGGACCTTTCTGCTGGAATAATTATGAGTGATTAAATATCTTTAAGCAATTATGGTGGATTAAAATATCTTCATAGACGATTTAGCACATAAATGTCTCCTTTAAATTATATCTTCTTATACCTTCTATGATAGCCTTGAATCCATATCCTACATTGTTAGCAAGGGGGTTTTTTGTGCCCTCATTTTTTTTTGTTTGCAGAGTATTACTATACTTTTCCCACCTTTTTTTGGCCTTATCTTCCAATTCTCGATTTATTCTTTTTTTTATTTAATAGGGACACAAGACAACAAGACAATGAGAAAGAGGGAAAACACAATCGCCTGGTAGGTCCTTGCGTTTGAAATTCAATTTTGAGTTGTTAAGATTCACTCTCTTATTTGGTTTGCACTGAGATAGAACGTTCATTTAATTTGATTTCTATCCAGTAAGAGAGCTTGCTAATAAGAATCGAATCATTAAAATGTTTATGATTCCTTGATTTTTTTAGCACTTATTTATTATTAGACAGAAGCAACATGCATGATATAGTTCATAATAGCACTATAAAGCTATCTAAAACTCTTATACCTATTTCTACAACATATACACTTCAAAAAATGCTGTATCATCGCCATATTTACCAATGGTAGTTTTGTAGTTCTTATTTTCACATCATACATAAGCAAGAAGCTTTAGTGTTGGCATTGTTGTGCTTTTCTCTGGATTTTAAGATACATGTTTTGTGTTCTCACTTGTGAGATCCAATAGGCTTGTAAATGATTAGGGCGATATGATTAGGACCAGGTCTTGAATTAATCTATGATTTTTGGTGTTTATTAATTAATCTATGATCCAATGGGCATATGAGGATGCTGGTTTGCCTGGATATGGTGTTGCCGCCATTATCCTAGTATATAAAGGAGGGATGGAACTCCGGAGAATGGGATACACAATTTATGACACACAAACCGGGCATCTTGACAAGACTAGGGTTATTATTAGTGCCTAAACTTTTATAATCGTCTATGTCACCACCAACCTCTTAGATCTAGTACACTCTTGGTATCTACTACAAATTCATTGCTGAAATCCTTGTTTCGATAGTTGGCGTGCTAGGCAGGGTTTATAATTGGGTAACCTCGATAGAAAGTGACTCTAGGTCCCTCTAGCAATGGGCCATATCTTCCTCTCGGCCCTTGAGCTGAGTGGTGTATGGCCCCATCGGTCGGCCCTTGAGTTTAGCGATGTAGGGCCCCATTGGCCTCCACGACTCGAACGGACGCCTTGCACCGCTTGATGTCTACCGAGCGAGTCGCCTAGGTTTCCTTCATCTCCTTGCAAGCTTGGCGTCCTTTCGGCAAATTTATCTTTTTGCCACTCTTACAGACGGACCCATATGTTAGTGACATTCGTAGGTTCCAAGGTCTATTGTCGTGTAGTGACCTCCAGCTCAATCGCGTTTAGGCTGACCTTGGCATCGGCCACCTTGGCCTTGTGCCCCCTCCCCATGTTTCCAACATCTCCACGATCTTGGCGTTTGTGTCTTCCACACCTGCAAGGCCTCGTAGGCCTCTTGCAGGGACTCGTGTGGTGCAGTGTCCTCCAGTTCCACCGCATGCAAGGTGACCTCGTGGGTGTGAGTGTCGCGTTGCGCGTTGCTAGTGAGGCCTCCCGCTCTTACAGCTTTGCGGCCTTCGTCTCCTGCGTCTCCTCTCACGTCGTCGTGGCATCATGCTAGAGCATTGAGATGTCTTGGGACTCCACGCCCCTTTGGTGTTAGGGCAAATCTTGCCTCCAGCCCCTCGATCTTAGCGGTGCGTGGCCCCATCGCCGCTCCATGACTCTAACGGCCGCCAACACGGCTTGAGGTTTATGGAGCGAGCCCCCTATATTTCCTTCATCTGCGCCACCCACACCAGCGACGACCTCGTGGCGCATCCGTGGGAGCTCGTCAGCTCTCGGACGAGCATGACCCACACAAGGCAAATGTCGGTCACCGCTTCTTCCATCACAACACTGGTGATAATCACGGTGACACACTCCGTCTCCCGTAGTGCCTCCTCCATTTGGCTTGCTTGGTGATCGCCGCCTACTGACGTTCATGCACCGCACGCTGCGCGCTACCATGTCCTCCGCCAAGCAACACCCTTCCTCCATGCATGCCCGCTCCTCCAATATAGCATCATGCTCGTCGCGGATGGCCTGTCTTTGCAAACTCTACCCCTTTACGACCGTGTCATTGGCCCTGATGCGCAGGAGCGAGCCGCGAGATCAGGGAAGAAAGGTGAGTGGTGGGGACGCGAGGAGCCGGCGAGACATCTCCGACATCGCACTAGTGGCCTGGGGAGTAAAGGGGGCACCTGTTTCGCTCCCGTGGACATGCGTCTGCAGGAAGGCATCGTTGGCAACATCTCACTGTCGGCAGCTGCGTCGTCTAGCGCCATTTCTATACCAATTTCGGGTGCCATGGCCGCGCCGTCATCCGCCACCGTCGCTCGTTACCTCGGTGTACGTTGCGTGTTGTTTCTCTACGACACCTGTGGGACTAGGGGCTTGGGCCCTGAGTCTCCAGTGTCCCTTAGACTAGGGGCTTGGGCCTTGTGTTCACACTCACCTCTCGGGGCAAGAGGAATGGGCCTCGGACGTGGCATTGCCCCCTGGCCAGGGTCTTGCGGCCCATGCGAAGGCTAGGGGCCAAGGGCTACGCTAGGTAGGTGGGACCTGTCTCAAGCCTGTGACAAAAGATTTACGTGTGTACCATAAATCATTATGGACAAAAGCAAGGAATAAACAAGTAAGATAGGCGAGCACTCGAGATGGGGATGTACTAGGGCTGAATGTCTAGTTCGGTCAACCTGCCATGATAGGGCTTGGTCTTCCCCATCCTTCCGCAACCTCGTCTTTTTCTTCTTCCTCCCTTCGGTGCCTGTTGCTGCTGCCGTCAATGGCACATCGTGGGTTGGAGATGGTGGGCCGGGGGCGAGTCCTAGCGATGACGGTGAGCCCCACCACTCCAACCACGTCGCACTCCAGCATCACAGCAAGGATATTGTCGTGGTGTGCATCGACTAAGAGGGTAGTGAGGCCGGTAGGACTGGTGACCACATCATCATCAATCCTCATCACCCGCTAGATTTCTAGATCCTTGTGGGTCCAATCCCAAGGCTTCCTCAGGTGGGTCCTTAAGGGGTCATTGTTGTCAGTGTACTGCCATGCCGCGGCAGCACATGTTGTCTCCCACTACCATGTGCGCCATGAGCCCCGCGCCGCACCGGCCGACGAGGCGGTTGAGCACCGGCATAAAATCCTCGAGCCTCGACAGCTTGCTCCAGGATGGTTGCTGCACCGGTGCCTCTGTCGCCAGGCACGAGTGCAGACACAACTATTCGTGTCGTAGGGCTAGAAGTAGCAGCCTCCCACCATAGAGGCGGTCACCCCACACAAGGTGTAGAACCATCGGAACAACTACAGCGGGGGCCTCACCCTTATGAACATCTCGTATAGATGTGCGAAGATGGCCAACATCGCCATGGGCTTGGCCGTGTGGTGTGAGCTAGATCCGATAGAAGTCGAGCACCACCATGAACAAAGAAGAGAAGACCCCAAGCTTGCGAAGGAGAAGATGGACCGTTGTGGCTCCGTCGGAACCAAGCATGCCATGCCGTGCGCTATGATCCCCAATACCTCCTTGCACGAACGTCCGCGGGATGTGGGGAGTATCTTCCTTCCTCACCAGGTTCATGGCCTGCTCGGTGTTGTGGTGTTGAAATGGGAGGCAGGATGCTGCCATAGAATGGTCATGGTTGCCACGATGGAGAACGGCGAAGAAGACGGTGGATTTAGGGCTTCAATGGTGGTGAGCGAGAGCATGTGGTTGAAGGCTTGTGGCGTGGATGTGATAGAGATTGAGGGAAGGAAACACCCCTTCTTTTTATGCCCATGCTCGCACCAGAACCGTAGCATTCTTTGCGCCCACGATCCCATTAAATCTCACATTAAATGCGCAACCCTTCAGTTTTCGCCCACATCACAAGATAGGTGGCTAACACTGGTGCGGCGCTCTCAATGCAGCGCTCGTGGGCCTAGGAGGTGTCACATGCATGTGTATCATGGGATTCTGTCGTGTAGAGGTGGACCGTCGTCATTCCAAAGAGTGTGTTGGCGATGTTTGGAAATCCTGCCTATGGTAATGGCCTAGCGATTGCCCCGCACAGTCAGATGAACAGAGAATCGCACACAAGCGTGCTTTTCGTTCTTCCACAAAACTAGTTGTCTTGTTGTGGACCTAAATCTCAGAAGTTATGGGCCTTTGACCTGGTCCACCACAACGTGCGGCCTAGCTCAAAGGCCAAGGGCAAGTGTTGGTGATATGGATACGGGGGCCCCAATGGATGCATAACCCTAGGCCCACTCACGAATATCCCACGAGGGTCGTGTGGATATTACGATACCCGGGTACTAGCTAGCGGGGTTTCATACCATCAATAGGGGATGGGCCAAAGGCCCATTAGAAGGTTCAATATGCAATCAGGCCTTAATCTCTACTTTGTATTTGGTAAGGTATCTTGAAACACAAACATGTTCGGGTATTTTACTATTGACCTCTACTATACAAAGGGAGGGCACCCCTTCGGAAGGGGACAATTTTCAATCCACAATTCGGGCATAGAGATTTCGTCTCGCTTGATGTGATTAGGGATATTACTCTCCGGAGGGCCTAAACCTGTAGAAATCTTAGTGTCACCATCATTCCTTTAGATCTAGTTTGACCCTTTGCCTACTACTAATCTATTGCCGAAATTCTTGTTTCGATAGTTGGTGCGCCAGGTAGGGGTGCGCTAGATTGATCTTGGGAAGGGATATACTTGTTCAACATGGGCCCGGCCCGGCAGGCCCGACCCGACCCGGCCCGAAAAAGCCCGAGCCCGGCCCGGCCCGATCATGCTTCGGGCCGGGCTCGGGCCTGAAAAGTGCAGCCCGCTGGCCCGAAAAAGCTCGATATTTTTGAAAAACCCCGAGAAAGCCCAAAAAAGCCCGGCCCGGCCCGAAAAAGCCCGAGCCCGGCCCGATCATGCTTCGAGCCAGGCTCGGGCCTGAAAAGTGCAAGCCCACTGGCCCGAAAAAGCCCGGGGGTCGGACCGGGCTTGGGCCTCGGGTTTTTAGGCTGAAGCCCGGCCCGGCCCGGCCCAAAGCCCGAAAAAGCCCGAGGTTGAACAGGTATAGGAAGGGACAATGGCGATCTTGACCTTCAACCTTGACGGCAACGTTCGCATGGCTCTAGGTGGCACTATCTGGTTTGGCTCACCGGACCAGAAGGCGAGCTGAATCGGACTAGTGTCCAACACGCCCACCCGACTATCTTTGCACCCGGGACCAGCTTCCACTTCGGTTCCATCGACTGTGTAGCGAACCAGCATGGCGATCTTCAAACCGTCGCGTCGCTCCGCGAATTGTCCCATCTGGACGGGGACGGGCGGTCCCATGCGTCGCCGTTGTCATCCACAGGGTACTCGGGTTGCATCTCTCCCTGAGTACCCCGCACGTACCATGTGACACCACCTGTGTCGCAACCAACCAATGGTGCAAGATCTACACGTGCCTCCTCGCGGGCCCCATACTTTGGAGGAAGGGAGACCGCAGAATCTCGTCACCAGCAAGCCACTTGGGTGAACTCAGGCTCCAAGCGACCCACATGCCAACATAACACGAGTCAAACCTTGTCCTAGGACGGCGAGGCCTATGGTTCAACATCAACCCCAACCAATCTCACTCGGGACAAATGTTCTGAGTACAGGGACACACGGGAGCTAGGTGCGCAACTCCGGCATGATCTACGTATTATTCACCAAGAAGACTACGCCAAGCCTTGGTCCCCCGACCACCGTTGCGACCGGCGCGTCCCGACCAGCCTACAGCGATTCCACCAAAGACAGCTCAAGTCGAAGCCGACACAATGGTTCCTTGTGGCCCTCAGACCCAATATGGGCGACTGATCCATCGACCACCACGTCTTCACCACACCAATCCGTAACACCGTGGCTGCTAAGACCTTACTAGATGCCATTCAGGAGAAACTCCCCGAAGGCAACGCCCTCTCTCGTGTAAGGGCCATGGTAGAAGCAACCACGTTGCAACAAGGACCAGCAGCAACGGCTTCCAATCGAGCAACGGACACCTACGCCTAGCACCTACTCCACGTGCCGCAATCGTCCGTCCCTGGCGCTTGGGAACTTCACCCCCCATCACAACATTTGCAAGAACCTCAACACCATAGCTCGGGAGCGCGCGGAGGACCACAGACGATACAAACGCCATTAGAGGGAACGTCAAGGACGACGCTCCTCGGTTTTCCTGGTTACTGAGACTGCGGTTGTCGAGTCCAGCACCGCTTGGCGTCGAACAAATTCCCTCGACTCCCGGTGGCCCTACGTTTACAAGTCCCTGGTATAGGAGGCGACTGGTGTCCTCACCTTCACCGACCATCTCTCCGCCGAGTCCAATGGACTCACTAGGATATGTTTGGCATCTACGAGAAGAAGGGCGAAACCTTTCGTGAGTTCATCTGGCGCTTCTCTCGGCGAAGACATGCCATACCCAATGCCCTAGAAGACGCTGTTATGGCAGCACTCTATCAAGAATGTACTAACGAAGACTTCATCAAGAAGTGGGGTCACAAGGCCCCCACCTCGGTTGTCGATACGTTCAATCAAGCCAACAAGTATGCCTCGTCGGCCGACGCCCTCACTATCCACCACGGTCACAACTGCCTGTCAACTCGGCTAACAAGGCCCCCAAGCACGCCAAGACTGATGACATGGTGGCCACCACTAATAGGTTTCATCCAAGGCCCCCCAAGGTCGATTCCTACTATCGCCTTATGCAGGGCCTGTGCCTTTTATCATCCGGGCGCGAACCATAAGGCGGGCGAGTGCCACATCCTTGAGCAATTGGCACAACAATCATGTTCTCAAAAAGGATACAACACCAAAGGCAACCGAGGACAGGCAACACAAGGAGCAAGTTGAAGGAGGCGGGTGTTCTTGGAAACGCTCTTGACACCTGCACCATAGGAGCTCGAGTCACCGGAGTACTCAGTCCTCTAGTCGAGTTCATGCTTGCCACGACGGATTGACGCAAACCCTTCCTTGACTTCTTCCCCAACAATCAGCTCCCCAGCAGATCAATCCGAAACAGAAAAACTGGAGAGGAGATCCAAGTCCTACACCATTATAGACGATGAACTCTATCGAGAGGGTTCCACAGGTGTAGCGCTGTGTGGATCTGGACGAGGGACGGTGGCTTCTCCAAGACATCCACTCGGGCATATGCGGGAATCACGTGGTGTCAAGGACCATAGTACGGAAAGTGTTTCGCCAAGGTTTCTATTAGCCAACGGCGGTCGCTAAAGCTGAGGACGTTGTGCGGAGATGTGAAGGGTTTCAATTTTTTGCTCCTGGAGCGAATCTATTCATAATGATTTAATGGGCCGTGAAAGGTGATGTAGACTAGGGTTCCCGATCTTCCGAAAGGTTCTGATAACCAACGATTTGGGCGAAGTCGCAACACACGTCGATCCGGCTTCTTGAGCCCCGCAATCGCAGCACCACGTCT
>CM002479.1:8756921-8792412 GCA_000325765.3 Leersia perrieri
TGTGCATCGGAAAGAGTGATGTCCTCATCAAAAGGATGGGCCAAGTGATTTGATCCTCGAGGTAGTGATATGGGTGTCGATGCGGTGTGGGATACGAGGGATCGCATCCCTTCAGCTCGTTTTAGTCCCGTTCACACTTTGACAGGTTTGACGGTGAAAGGCGACACGATGCGCCCTTACTACTCGAGCGCATCGATGTCTCTAAGTCAAAACTTAAGGCTGAGTTGATATAGCGAGCTCTAGGGCAACATGCATATCATCACCGGAATTTTTCCATAAAGATTATTTCATAGTAATCTTTTATGGCAGCGTTGCATAAGCAACATGACTCTTTATGTCTGTAAGTCAAAACTCAAGGCTGAGTAGCGAGCCCTAGGACAACATGGTTATCATATTTCCACCTTGAGTATTTAGATCACCAAAATTTTCCTATAAAGATTATTTCATAGTAATCTTTTATGGTAAGCAGAATGAGTCGGTATGTCTCTAAGTCAAAACTCAAGGCTGAGTTGATATAGCGAGTCCTAGGGCAACATGCTTATCATATTTCCAGATCATCGTTAATCAACATGACTCGGTATGTCTATGTAGAATTTAATGATGTTTGATTTTATCAATGCTTGGGTTTTTGTGGCTAATACAGTGTGAGTGTGAATTTCCAGTACATTCAGATTATTATTTACTCATTTACACATTTGTTGTCTTTTGCAGCGTGCTATTGGTTGCTAAGGGCACATCCATAAACAAATATTTCCTTGAGCCATTGTTTGCTCTGCAATCACCTTGTAGTGTAATCTCGTGAATCAAGTAAGACATTGCTATTCCATACAAAGAATAATTTAATACTTATTTTCCTTCTGTTAACATTACCCAGTAAATGTTGTATGGTTTAAAATAGGATACTCTCTTTAAGTCCTTAATAGCGAAACCACTCTAATATCACTTGTGCGCTTATTAGAGTGTATTGTCTCCATTCATTGCATAACCTATGTTTTCCACAAGGTTGTGCGCACGTATGGAATTGCTCGAAACCACATTAATATCACTAGGTCGCTTATTAGACTATGGTCGGTGGACTGCTTTTCTCACACTTTTGGTGCATGTGCTCTTCTTCATTCCATGTATAGCGACAGAATAATCTATTCATATCATAATGTTATCCGGTGCTCTCATTAAGCCTGAATTTAGATGTTTACACTGACTTGTCATAGGTGAGCTGGAGCTTCCATCGTCAACTATGCTGCTCGTGAGCATTGCTCCTTACCAGTTGATGAATCTGAGGTGTGTAATACCTCTCCCTGTTTTGGAAATATGAACCGTAGCCAATGCAAACAATTTAAAAAGTTCTAAATGGCATCAACATAAGAATTCCGTATCGATTTTCTTACTGTTGAGAGCGAACCACTTTGTAGGATTAGTTTTTCACCTCATGTCCTGATTCTATAAATTGTTGTTGCCATTCGCTCATGCTCAAACTCCCATTTCATGGGTACACCGGAACTCAAGGTGGTGTAGTATTGTCTTTGGCATCAGGTCAGTTGCTTGGAACTAATCGATCTAAAATTTCATGACTTTAAGTTCCTAATATGTGACTTTAAGTTCTTTTATGTATATTTTTTTTCCTTTATTCCTTTATGGTTTTGATGGTTGCCTTGCATTTTTACAGGTCCAGAGAATGGAAGAAAAACTAAATAAAATGAGTGATGTTATCTTAGTGAAACCTAGTGATAAGAAGATTACCTGACATATCTTCTCCAAGAAAGTTGACCAGTGGAAAATATACTGAAAACAACCGTAAATATACTGACAATGGAGCAAGCCGGCGTGACCATTAATGGGAGCCATTGCCATTTTCTGGACGTCAATAGTCACTTCAAGTGGCCTTTCCAGGAATGGACTCCAGGACCTTAGAGCTGCAGATCCGTCATCAACTTTGATGAAAAGAGGCAGCAATGGCAGCCTCCAATTAAACTCGTGTTCGGCTCGTGTTTCTCTGGTAAGCCGCCATTGCCGCTCATTTTCTGCCTTTTTGTCATGTGTCTTTGCTAACAAGTTGTGCTCTGCTGAGTGCTGATGACATGAATCATGGTGTGCTGCGACGGGCCATCGAGCCCCTTGGGTCGGCCGTCTGCATTCGCCACCATTGGTGGCTCAACGTTATCTTCCCATATTGTTTCATCGCAAGAGGTTTGTGCTCCTGCCGCTTGCTCACAACCAAATGTACGTGTTATTTGTCTCGATCAGGCACGTTTCTGCTGTGCTTTTTTTTTTCTCTTGTGAGATCACTGAGATGGATATGTGGTTGGTGTGATTGATCATTCATAAGGACTTTCTCAGTCCTCACAGTCATTTTTTATGGGAATTTACAGAGTCCGAAGCTTATATTTTAATGTAGAGTAAATTAACATCATTTATATTCATTCTTTGTGAAGTGAAGGAAGCTCTTTTATCAAGTATTTTGAGCATGGTGAAGCATTTTTCTAAAATATAAAAGTGTAGGCGTGGCAATATATTCAAAAAAAAGTTTTTAAATATACACAGGTTCAAAAATATGTGTAGGATTAAATTAAAACGGTCTCAGGTTAAGAAAACATGTTGGTACTTCATATAGTTAGACCATGTTCAAATGAGTTAAGAAATCTTTAGGATAGTCACCTCATTCAAAAAGCTGTAGGAAATGAGAAAACTAATACTAGAAAAAAAAAAGCAAAAATTCTCTATAGAATCAGGCACTAGGACTGGGCACAATTTCAGAAAATAGGATCAGGCTGTGTTGTCTACAGCTATTTGTTCTGTGCATTTGTCACTGCAAATCTGGTGTTGGCCTATCATCCTCCTATATGCTTAGCTTTCCATATGTGTAAGTTTTTCTCCTTCAAAAGCCCTCATATGTAGTTCGATCTAGTTGGATTTCTGGTTGTATCTGTATAAGAAATTATTTTGAAGGCCCGGTATATCCTACCATTGCACTAAACAACCACAATAAAGAGTAAGATACCTTTATCTAAGTGATTATTTCAGTGAAATAAACATTCCACATACAGGAAATTGTATTCCTGGTATAGTTCCTAAATTACCAATTTGGTGAAAATTGACATTCTAAAATAGGAAAAATTGCATGTTAACCAATAGAGTTTAACTTGAGTTGCAGTATAATGACCTTAGGTGAAACTATTTTCTGAATATGAGCCCTTTTGCAGCTTGATTGAAATACCTGGGGCTATTTAATTTTTCTTCTTTCTATTTTAACATGTCCATTAATGATATTTACAGCAAAAGGATATTTCCCTCTTTGAAATATGATGCTTCTCTCATGACTTACGAAGATTTACACTGATTCAGGCTAGCTTTGTAGATTTATGAACTTTTTCTTGATTGCATATCTTTCTACAAATTTATAGGAAAAATTGTAAGCACTTAGAACAACTTAGAACAACAGCGTAAAACGAAGCTTTTTGTTGGTATGGTGTCGTATGCTCATGCTATTTTTAATTATCGGGTGAACACGCAATATGTTAGGTTGTTTTTTTATCAGCGGAGATAAATTTGCGAAGTATGGACATTCAAGGGAATAAAGAGTCCATGTTGCTGATTCAAAAAAAAAAACAAATAAGAGTACATGTTGCCTGTCCTTGACAACACCAAAAGATTGCCCATCTAGAAACATGATGTTAATAATCTCATCCAGTTACTTGAACATGCAAGCCACGAAAAAATCAAAAGTGAATTTGATGATGAAATGGCCGCCATGTTATTTTGTATCGACGTATTAGAAAAAATGCTAGTTTCATCAAGTTACAGTGTTGTATATCCAGACACACTATAGATGCAGCTTTATATCTTGATTAGGATGTGGACTGGTGCAAGGTTGTATGTGAAAGACTGAAGACAACTATTAACAATTGGAAGAAAGAAAGTGGGACGCCCACGGGTTGTGTTTACCTTCTCCTGGTAAGTATATTAGTTGCTCTTCTCATTTTATGTAGAAAGCCAATTATCTAACTGTAGAATCATGCACGGGTTCTCTATTTGGACTACATCAAGAGGGATGGAGGTGGTGATCCCCTTCAGATCCCAAGAATCTCTGTACACGAGCATATCTGCTAAGTAACAAGGAGTTTGACAAATTCGATGTAAGTAAGATCAATCATAACATATGAACTTGTTGGAAGGGAGAAGAGACAATCAGTATGATCGTATATCTGTAACAAATACATGCAGAAATTAACAAAATAACAATAATATTTTTATTTATATAAATGTTGCAACCCATAGACAATACAGACAATACAATAGTCCATCTGTCCTATATTATAAGAGATTTTGACTTTTTGCTTGTAATGTTTGACCATTCGTTTAATTCAAAATGTTTTAGAAGTTTTTTTTATTCTATTTGTGATTTATTTATTATTAGAAGAACTTTAAGCACGACTTATTATTTTTTATATTTACACTAAATTTAGTAATAAGACAAATGGTGAAACGTTACTAGCAAATAGGCAAATCCTTTAAATTATGGGTTGTAGTGAGTAGTAATGAATAAAATAGAACAATTTTTTTACTAGCAATATAATAATTGAACCCATAGTTTGCATCACATCTATGGGTGGTACTGTTGAGAACCGTCGTGTTCATGTTTGTTGGATTATTAATTTTTTATAAGTTTTCAACTATATTTACCTTCACGTAAAAAACATATATAACAGTGGATAAGGGCTTGTGTGGGATCTACCAGCTTTAAAGTTTTCCTTTGAATTACCGATTACAACTTACCACCATTATGCCGGCACACTGCCATGGCGACACCATGGTGTCCAAGGCTCCAGGTGGCATCGGAGGGCGGTGCCCTAGTTAGGTAACCAGTGTTGGCCCTCTCTGCACTGCAGTCATGTTTTCTACCACTGCGACATCCACCGTCCTCTTAATACATTAGAAAAGGCACTCCATCTATTATCCACACTTCCAGGTACATCTCCGATAATTGAAGTTTGGGACATTCTTTTTTTACATAAAAGTATGATTTTGTTTATGTATAATTGTGAAATTTTTTTGCACTGTCACATAATTACTGGGTGCATCTCAAACCATTTTTTGAAGATGATAATAGAAGGTTTCACTGCTACAGAAACATCTCTAACGGATATATGTGAAGTTAGTGAAAAAGGTTGGAGATATCAATAGTTATCTGTAACGTCTGAAAGGGACGTTAGTGATGTCCCTCGTTTGTAACAGCTCGTTGCCATGAAGCCGCCAGCTCCTTTTTATGAGCCGCTAGTGATGTCTCCTTATATAATATATAAGTAACAGCTCGTTTTCCTAAGCCATTATTGATGTGTACTTTCTCCATCTTTAAATACATGGTTCAGATCGTTTCGTTAGAAAAAGTATTTGACTAATAATTTCTTTATCATAAATTAATTTTATGACATAAAGTTAATGTCGTTAGATTCATATTTATAAGTGCTTACCTATGACTATGACTGTACTTTTCAATATTACAACTGATATCTTAATTGAGAAATTATAGATCAAACCTTGTCCTAACGAAACAAAATATTTTCCCATAAAAGATACAGAGGAAACATTATTGAGAAAAAAATGGCACACTGTCTGGATAGTCACTTCATTGATTCCACACTTGTAAAACGCAAAAGACGCAATGCATAGTAAAACATATAAATTCTGAAATTCTTGCAAACATATGTAGAATGCTTCATCAAAATGATTTGAACAGTGCCATGTAAAGAAAAAACTAAAAAATTTACTGGTCAACGGATACAACACATGTTTCTACCAAAAAAGAAACCAATCCTCCTATCTAATAAGAAAGATCACCCTAATTAGGCACCCCCACTCCCAATACACATTGCCTTCATTACCCACAGCTTCACAAATAGAGCAACCATCAATCTTTCACAAATAGAGCAACCTCCCGGTTGACCAATGGCGCGTTGGGGGGAGGGACACAGCAGAGAGGGCAGACCATCCAAGCTCGATAATGTGGGCATGGTAGTAGTGGGGATGGAGGTGCAGCGGAGGCGGACGATGCTCAATCTAGAGGAGGAACCTAAGGCAGGAGGAGTGGGATGGAGCAACGGTAGTCGATGCCACCCTTGTCCGACCCTAGTGGTGGCAGTGATCTAGTGTCAGCGGATCTCCTTCCTCACTTCCGGTCAGTCGGATCCTCTAGGGGAGGCCGGCGCAGCCGGATCTAACATTCCTGATCTCCCCCTGGCCGATGCGGTAGCGCCGAGCAAGGGGCGAGGAGAGGTGCATCGCCGCTGACAGGGAGGGATGAGGGAGGAGGACAGGAGACTAACAGGGGTGACAGAGGAGGGGAAAGAGATGGGGTTTTCCAAGTTATCATTTGTACAAATGTCATGTTGAATCTAAGTCCTCCGATTTGCATCTAGACATCTCTAACGATTCTAGACAACATACCCATTACAGATCTAAGATCATCACTAACGACGCTTTTGGAAATTGGCCCGGTAGAGATGAGTATACACATATATAATGTCTTGAATTAGAGAGGTTACATATAAACTTTCATATGTAACGGCTCTTCATTACGAGCCATTACAGATGATCGACATTTTGGATTTAATTTAATGTTACCGAATGTTCGGTTATTATTCACTATTGGAAACAGAGCAATATTACATGAGTGTCCGGTAATTTCTCTATTGGTAATGGAGCAATATTACTGTAGTGGCCAGTGACAGCTGGATCTGAGGGAGTTAAACACTGTAACGTTTGGAGTGCTAATGGCTATGTTTATTCTTAAGAAACATGACATTTAACTCCATTAAGAAGCCTCTCCCATCATCATCTTCCTCCTTGGCACATGAGAGGTAACTCTCTCACATTTTGCACCATTGCTATTTGGATTGCATCTTCTTCATCCTCGATTCTAAGCATTTACACGCATAAGTTCTTGGAAATAGTAGGTCTCCGGAACTAACGCCTTGCCATGAGTATGCATAGGTAGACAAGCGATATAGTTTTCGGGGAGCGTTTCTGCGCTTCTGCTCAAGGTTTCACTACCACAAACCGGAATTCCCTTGGTGGCTAAAAAAAATTCTTGGCAGCCAAGTCAAAACCTCCAATATTATACATTACCTTGGCGGTTCTACCTAACTACCAATAATATACAAATTTTATTGGCAACCAATTCAAAACCACCAAGGAAAATTCTTCATTTCTTGGTAATCAGTTCAAAACCACTGTCGACGTATGAGGTCGCGACTACGGTATTTACATGGTATGAGGATCATCGGTATCAGGGTATATGCGAGATTGAAGTAAAAGAGATGGGAACAGTGATTTTTATACAGGTTCGGGCCCCTTATTTATTTATAAGGTAATTGACCTACTCCTATTGGCCGAAGCCGGTCTTGATCTCTATTCATCAGCATCATACAAGTATAATATTCGGGGTAACCTATCTAGCTATCGTCGACTTGACGGCTCGTAGTCGATGACAGGGTCATCGACATGGCGGCTCGTGGTCGACAATAGGGTGGTCTTCCTCTCATTTGGCTTGTCTTTGTCTTCTATATGTTTTGGGTTGTATGTTGGCTTGTGGATTGATTCTCCTCCCCTAGGGGCCCATAGATGTCCCCTTATCCAAGTAGGACAAGGAGATCAATATGGATACTATCCGAGTAGTCCTTGTAGTTTCCAAATAGAACTCTTCTTGTTCTTCCGTATCCAGAACTCCTTCTATATACGAGGTATGATTCCGTATAAGACTTGGTATATGGTAGGCCTGACCAAGCTTAATCGATTACTATTGGTTATATGGTATCCATAACCCTAACAGTAGCCCCCGACTTCAACTCAAATGAACCACGTTATCATCCGCAACTACTCTTGTCAACATTTGTCATACTCGCTTGATCGTTCTTGGGGAGGACCAAGAAAGTACACAAGTACGCAGTATATGACTTCGTCTCCCGTCCTGCTATAATCGAGAGTTTGGGTTGAAGTCAAGAATTTTCTTCTCGGTAGGTACACCATTGTTTTACTCTGAAATCCTTGTTGAACTCCACCAACTGTTCTTGAGTAATCGAGTAGTTGTAGAGATTATTATGTACCAATAGCCTCCAGCCATGAAGTTGGAAAAACCAATTTCTGATTACACGTCTTGGTTAATACGCTTCTATCAAGCACTCTGACATGACCAAGTTTTACATTGGTTGTTTGGCCCTAAAGAATCTGACAAAGTCTTATCAACTGAACTTGCATGTGACAATAACAGAGTACTCTCACTAGAATTGTCCTCAGCAATCCAATCGAAGTCTGATACTCTCCCTAGCCCCCAGCTATCCTTCGAGAACTCGTTCTCGATGGCTATAGCTTAAAAACCTATAACCTGACCTTGGCGAGCTGCGAATACCTAGCCCCCAGCCGTGAAGTTGGAAAAACCAATTTCCGATTACACATCTTGGTTAATACGCCTCCATTGAACACTATGACATGACAAAGTTTTACATTGGTCGTTTGGCTCTAAAGCATCTGACAAAATCTTATTTGCTCTGGGCATCCCCAGCCCTCAGAGACTTTGTCAGAACGACGTAAAGGAACGATAGGCAAGGCTCTAGCACGAGGCGTTATACTGGTAAGGGATCTCTGGGTAAATATTTAATCACTTCACAAAAATAGTGGGAGAATTGTTACAATTGCTGATCGTGGACCAGTTGTACTCACAAGTCGACCACTAGAATTTGAGGTTCGAAGACCGCTACACCACCACTCGAAAGACCAGTTGTAGTCATACTTTCATTGTAAAATTTTGACCAATATTGAAGAACCTCCAACACGATGCCTCCAAGACAGACACGACTTCTGAAATGTCGTCATCGCTAGGTTTTCACCCGAAGAGTTCACCCCCAAGAAAGAGTAACGGATATGTCTGAGGAAATATGACATCGCCTACAAGAAGGAAAATGGCACCCACAGACGTCATCGAAGTCATCGCTCTTACAAGCCATCAGCAGGTCAGCCGATGACAAGCCCTCAATCAAATCGGACACAGAGCCGGCAAATCCAACTACAGATCGATATCCATGGGGCGTCGTAACCGCTGTCGCGTCGCCGACCGGGCCAACCTAGATGGCCACCGCGCCACAACCGTCCTGCTGTGTCGACACTGGTTGGGCCGACCTAGATCTGGCCGCTGTGTTGCCTAGTGTGTCGGCGCCGGCCGCTGCACCAAGCCGCTTCGTCGTTGTCGCCGCATCACGCCGTCTTCGACCGGTGCACCCAGCCACGTCGTCGCCGCCACCGTACCATGTCAGTACCTCGTGAGGTCCGGCCACGGGTGCGGGGTTGCCGCTGATGGGTGTCTTCGTAGCCGTACCGCTGAACCGCACCATCCACTGCCCTCTTTTGCTGAAGCCGAGGCATCGGCACCATCAACAGCACCACTGCCGAGATGCCTAGCAGCCAGTCCCAACAGATTTGCTGAAGATGATACTGTGTCCTCGCACCCGCCGCTGCCAGCTCGTCCACGCCGTCAGGCCTGTTCCTGACGTCGAAGGTGATGCTACGTCGCGTCAACCACTGTCTATCGTGCCTCGTCGTCGGCTCCGGAAACCACCGCTACCACAAGCGTTTGAGCTAGCAAAGGCCCCACCACCACCATCATCGTGGCCGAAGGCACACTCAGGCGGCAACAAGGGGTAGGGTAGCTCATGTTCTAGCACAATTGGCTATGAGGTCAAGATCTTGTGGTGAGTGGAAGTTATGTGCTCCCAAAAGCATTTCAGACCTAATAGACCAAGAATGTAATCTCTGTTTCATATATTAATAAAGCTTCGCTCTTTACCCTCAAAAAAATATTAAAACAAAAATCATGTGAACAGTGAAATAGATTATAGTTGTTTAGAGCACATAAAATAATGAAACAAAAGATGTGAAAAACATAAAATATCATATCCATCAGTGCTTGACTTGTTTCTATTGTTTTTGGAATTTCTTGTATATCATTTAGGCCATTTGTGTGTCACAAGAAATTATTAAATAATTATTTATATATAAAAGTGTGCATCTAAAAATCCTGGAGAAATTTACACACATACTTCACCTCACAAGTAAGAAACGTGAAATTTCTAATATTTTTTTACTTAATTTAAGCCTTGTTGATGTCCTTCAAAACCAACCCATTAGGAAACAAATCTTGCCCTATTGCCATCTTGCCTTGATCATCAAGCCAAATCCATTAGGTTTATATAAAATACTCATTAACCAAAATTTAGAACACCTTGTGATCTGACCGAAAAGCACAAAATCAAGGATCTTAACCCCACATACCATGGTCAACCATACCTAGCAATCTAGAACTTTAAAAACACTTCTACAACTTAGAATATTTTTTAAGACAAATCCTGAACCTTGTATCAATTAGCCATTTTTCCTCCTTTCTACAAATTTTCTCAAAGCCCATCTTGCCAAACCTTTTCATAGGATTTGAAGTACATGTCACTGGCTCCAAACCCTAGCACCTGCCTGCACCAATTCCACCTATAACTGTTTCTTGGCCGACCTCAAAAACCCAATCAGTCACATGGACTGCAGCCATTAACATCATAAACCGTAACTTGCTAGATCATTTAGGGAAAACCATAAACCTCCTAGGAATTTCATTTCAACCAAAATGTAGTAAATCAAATCCCCTAGATATACAGTACAACATCAAGCCATATATCTATTCCTAGCTTAGTCAACCAATCCACACAAAAGTGAACCCTATAGAAAGATCCAGGACTTAGAAAAATTCTTATTCTGTCTGAAACCTGAAATCAGTGTCACTTAGCCCTGTTTAGTAGGTCATCATGCCTAAACCTTAACCCATATGAAAAATCCCTTTTATACAAATTTTATAACACATCAATTATATTCTAAGATAAAATTCCATCATCAAGCCAATGACATGTTTCTTATCATTTCTAACCAAGTCCACAGAAACTGAATCCTCTCACTACTTTATGGCTTAAAAAATTTCTGAGATTGAAACCCTAGGTTCATTATCACTTTTTTTGGGGGGAATCAACACTTTCATTGAAAGGATTAAGCAGCATTTACAGAATTATGCTGCAAAGCGTACAAAAGAAAGTTTGGAGTTTGATCTAGCCAAACTAAATTCGGTGTATCCTCCGAAGCTTGCTGCGCACACACATGTGCTGGAACATTAGCTAATCTTCTCGTGTGTACAAAGCTAAAAGAAATAAGCTGTGCTGCCATCTCCGCAATATCATCCAGAATAACCGCAATTTCCGATCGTTGGGTAGTCCGGTTGTTCCATAAGGAGACCAGTTGATCTGAGTCGGTCTCCAGGATCATCCGCATCTGGCCAAGAGTCCGAGCTAGCTGCATACCTTGACGGCAAGTCTCTGCTTCTGAGTTCAGTGCTGTTAAGGTCGCCGCCAGCCAAGATGATGCCACCCCAAGAAAAGAACCATCCGCTCGACGCAAGACCACTCCTGTCGACCCGTTCATCGTCTCCTGATCGAAACCCCCATCATATTTAACCTTGATCGAAGCACTCGGAGGAGATTGCCAAGCCTGTTGTTGCACACCCTGCACAACAGAAGGTTGTTTCGGATGATCTGCCAGCAAGAGCAAACACATATCTGAAGCCCAATCTATGGCAAGTTTGTTACTGATCGGGATCTTCCCATGACGGCGATCATTCCGTGAGCACCACAGCGGCCACATCGCACATAAAATAACACAACTGTTGGTATTTCTTACGATCACAGATAAATCCACAAGCGCACGGAATACCGTTGTAGCACTTCACCTTTGGGTAACCCCAAAAAATATCGAACTCAGAGAACGTGTATAATCTACCTAAGGCTAAGACTATCCAAGGACAACAACCACTGGTAGGATAGGCTAGGCTAGAGAGGACTTTCTATATGTTTTATTACCCAAGCTAAGTTAAAGATAATTTCATATCTGTTGCTTCGGACACCGATCCCTGCTGGTCTGCCAGCGTGGTTCTGGCTATAGCTCTAAGATGTACCCAAACATGGAGGATTTATAGGACGAAATTCAGGGTTGTCACACCACCTGTTGTCTACCTCTGACAAATCCGTGAGATACACAACAAATAAAGGTAATCTTCAACCTAAACACCATGTCTAAGTTATTAATTACTACTCTAGTACTCTCGGGAGAACTTCCTTCTTTATCCAGAGTCCTAGTACTAGAGCACTTAACTTAGTACGAATACTAAACAATGAACCCGCAAAGATAGAAATATATCTCACTTAGACTAAGTAATTACATAACATAAGAAAGATCTCGATTGCTTACTTTATAGAAGTCTTCTCCAAACCCAGAGCAGAGTGTACCGACAGCCCCGATACTCCTCCAGAACTACTCCTAGAGAGTTGCATCCGCCAAGGTAGAAGTCGGAGGAAATGCTAAACTTCAGGGCACTCCTCCAGTGCTTCCCATCACTCTCTACCTATTCTAAGTTATATTGGAGCCTCTTGTAATTCAGCTCAAGTGTGTTGTGGTCTCTTGAAGTGAAGAATGAGGAGGCTATTTATAGGCCAAGAGGTGCCTTGGGATGTGGAGATGCTCAAAGCATCCTATGAGCATCTTTCCTCTCATCATGCCAAGTGTACATAGTTTTTTCTGGTGGAAGCAAGCAGAACCGTCATTGGGATGTGATGAGTAAGTGACATGTGGAAGGCCAAGATCAGAAGAGCTTGTTGTGGTTCGGCCGAACCATGGGCCCCACCTCCTGGCCTCTCCTTTGGCAGGGACACTGATTGGTGGGTCCTGATGTCGGATAGTTGCAATGGCGGTTCCTATGATTTTTTCACCTGACTTGTGGGCCCTTCAATTCGTGTGCTTTCACCTGATTGGCCGGAGCTGTGTTTTCTCGCATGACGGGTGTGTTTTCTCCTTAAAATACCTATATAGACATATTTCACCAACACTAGTGGAAATGATTAGTAATAAACCTTACCACTATGCTGGACGTTTTATTATTTTCATTTTATGCGGGCATTGACGGTCAGATATTATGATTTAAGGACCGTCAACAACAACAATCCCATTCCTTGCAAATCTCATCATCTAGGATATCGACTGATCACGTCACCAGACACAACCGTGGTAGTTTAACACCGGTGATCTCCTCATAGCTTCCCAGAAATTCTTGGGCAAGGTACACTCCATTAACGCTTGGAACATCGTCTCCTCTTTTGCTCCACAAGTCTCGCAAATAGACGTTTGTGATATATGTTTCCTGTGGAGATTTCACAGGCAAGGAATAAAAAATCATGCAGAATTCTCCATTAGAAAACATGTACCTTTGGCGGTACTTTTTGTTTCCAGAGTTTGATCCAGTGAGGGTCCTTATTCACCAAGGAATGAGACGCCACTCCATCCTGATTATCCCTCCGTTGCCAATCTTCATTTGCAAGCATACGGTATGCCGATCTAACTGTAAACATCCCATGGTTTTCCCCAGACCAAGCCCAGAAATCATCCAGTACCTTGCCCAAAGGAATTCGCATCACTACTTCAACATCAAAATGCAACAGGTTCTGGTTCACTTTGGCCTCATCCCAGCAACTGCCGTCAACATCCATTAGATCAGACACCATCTGCGCCATTGCACCTTCCTTTCGGCAAACTGGTTTGTTACCAATTCTAGTTGGATTCCATTTATCATTCCAGACATGCGTCGTTTTCCCGTCACCTATTCGGCGGATAAGGCCAGCCTCAAGTGCTTTCCTGCCCATTGGAATTGCTCACCAGGTATGTGACGAATTTTTCTTCTTTCTTGCCGACAAAAGCTCCCCATGGGGAAAATATCTCCCTTTAATAACTTGTGCACACAGGGAACCAGGATTGGTTATCAGACGCCACCCTTTGTTTAGCAAGCATAGCTATATTAAAATTCTTAATATCGCTGAATCCTATTCCTCCAAAACCTTTTGGGAGGGTAAGATCAATCCACTTCTTCCAGTGAATTCCCCGTACGTCAATCACCCGACCACCAATACCCTGATATTGCCGAGGTGATCTTCTGGTATGTGTCAGGAGAGGAAAAAATGCAGCTCATTGAGTAAGTTGAGATTGCCTGCGGCCCTGCGCTACAGACTTGATTAGTGTCTCCTTTGCTGCACTGCTCAACAGTTTCCCACTCCATCCCTTCATGTGACCAATAATTTTAGAAGGGATATTTTCAAAAGAACCTTTTGTGTTGCGCCCTACCTCAGTCAGCAGCCCCAAGTATTTTTCTCCCAGCGCTTCAGTGTTGATTCCCGTCAGTTGCATCATCACCGTCTTAGCTGAATCATCACAATTAGCACTGAAAAAATTGCAAACTTCACAATATTGACCATTTGGCCACAACCTTACTCATACATTTGCAAAATAGTTTTCAGCCGACGTCCTCCATTGTCTCCAACTTGTGTAAACAACAGACAATTGTCAGCAAATAAAAGACGAGATACCCATGGAGCATGGATTCCAACCCAGATTCTTCTTGAGAGGAAATTTGGCCCATAAAATTTGAGCAAGCTGGACAGCCCTTCCTCACATAGGAGAAAAAGATAAGGAGATATTAGATCCCCCTGTCTAATCCCACGCGATGGTTCAAACTGTTCTGAAAAATGGCCATTAATTTTGACGTAGAACCTAACAGTTTCCACACACTTCATGATCAGCGATGTCCATTTTTTGGTAAACCCCAATTTCAACATTATACTGCGTAGATAAGCCCATTCCACCCGATTATAGGCCTTGGCCATGTCAAGCTTGACAGCACATGCTCTACTCTTACCTTTCTTTCTTCTCAAGTAGTGGATAGACTCATAAGCAACGAGGACATTATAAGTTATTAGACGTCCTGGCACAAAAGCCGATTGTTCTTTTGATATAATCTCATCGAGAACCAATCGGAGACGGTTAGCTAACACTTTAGAGCAGATCTTATAGAGGGCATTGCGTAAGGAGATCGGTCTGAACTGAGTGAGTTCTTGCGGATTTTTTATCTTTGGAATTAGTACCAGCACCGTGTTGTTAACTCCTTGAGGCATATCCCCTCCTGCTAAAAAAGCCAACACCGCCGCACGCACATCCTGCTTGACAAAATCCCAATGTTTTTGAAGAAGCCCGCAGTAAATCCATCTGGGCCCGGGGCCTTGTTAGGATGCATCATAAACAGGTCTTTAACACGTCATTCATCTCATCTGTCACCTTACGGGGGACAAAGTTCACTACCATTGAAGGATCTGTATGGTTTTGTGCCATGAAGAGTTGGTGGTAGAAGTTGGCAGACAAATTCTCCAAATCCTATTGCGTCGTGCAGATCGATCCATCCGGTCTCTTCAGCGATGTGATCTTGTTTGTACGTGTTCGTTGCCGCGCCTTTGCCTGGAAAAAGGACATGTTGCGGTCGCCAGCTCGAAGCCAATCAACCCGGGATCGCTACTTCTCCATTTCTTCTTCGCGGGCTAATAGCTCAGCCAGCCGACGAGAAATATCTAGCTCCTCTCTTGTCGGGCCCGAATGCAAGCTATTCAATCGAATAACCTCCTAACGCCGGCGTAAACACCCCAACTCTTTTCGGACTGAACCGAACTGGTCTCTATCCCACCGCCTAAGACATGATTGCATGTTTCCTAGGTTTCTCTGGACATCCAACAAGGAATTGCATCCCGACACCCAGGCCAAAGTTAGTCTCCAAATAATTATCATGGCGGTGCCACATGTTCTCATACCGAAACAGTTTACAACTGCGACGCCCATGCAACTCGCCTAGCCGCCAAAGCAGAATTAGTAACACACAATGATCTGACTCGACAATCTGAACGTGCATCACGGAAGAATCACCATAGAGATCGAGCATGCGGTCATCCGCTAACCCTCTATCCAAACGAACTTTCACATTGCTCCTTCCCGCCCTTCTATATATTGTCCTAGGTGTATGAGCACCCAGCAAAGCCCAGATCAATGAAGCCACAGTGAGCTACTGCCACACCCTGAAACCCTCCATCTTCCATCGTTCCCGATCGTTACCATCGAATTGTTCAGTGTCATCTAACACTTCGTTGAAGTCGCCAGCACACAGCCATGGGAGAGTAGAAGAGCTTCGCAAGACCGAAGCATGCACCAGGACTCCTTCCTTCTAGACCGGGCTGGATCTCCATAGAAACCCGTAAACCGCCAAATCGGTTCCCCTCCAGATTCTGTGATCCAAACGTCAATGTGATACTTGGAGAAAGTCTGCAATTGGACTGTCACATCATCTGTCCACAGCATCACCAAACCCCCGCTGAAACCTTCAGCATTCACACCAAAACAGTTTGCAAAACCTAACCTGCACCTGAGATTAGTTTCAGCTTTCCTAGCACTCATCTTTGTTTCAGATAAGAAGAGTACTTTGGGGCGATAAATGTCCACAATATTACGGACTTCTCAAACTGCCTCGGGCCTTCCACAACCCCGGCAGTTCAAACATATAAGACTCATTGTGCCCGGTGAGGATTGCTGCCTGCAGCCGATGCCAATGTTGCATTTGGTATATGTCTCTAGTTTTCTGTTTCTTCTTGCCTTCGTCCTTCTTTCTGCAAACTTTGGCACACTCCCAAGCTGTGCAATCCGGTCACTGACCAAGCCCACAGGTATGGCCTCAGATCAAATCACAGGAAGGCACTGGGGTGAGTCTAGGGCCACCCCCTTATCCTTCATCTTCCTCTTCCTTGGGCCAACAAAGATCTGAGCATCCGGCCTAAAAAGCTGCTTAGCCACAGAAAATTGGACCGCCAAATTTTTACTAGGCTCACTTCCTTTCTCAGTTGATCACGACTGATGACCGCCGCTCTTACTCTTTTCTGTAGTAGGGCACGACGACTATGGTCGTTTGGCCCCCACATTAGTGCTAAACGATTCAGCAGCCGCAGCTCCAAAACTTTGCATCCTTTTCTTTCTCTCTTCCGGTGCCCTAAGCTTAACATCGTAAGGAAGCTTACCCGTGTCATCCCTCTGAGCTGGATTAGGGCATTCCAGCTCCATATGACCGATGATACCACAAGACTGACAGAAAAAAGGAAGCTTCTCAAACTGAAGTTGTATCACTCAAACATCTTGCCTTAGCCACCATAATTACCCCTTAAGTTTTATGACGAGAACATTTGTACAAGAGTGAAGAGTGAAAGCTTGCTCTAAGGCTAAAAATTGAATTCTCTCTATGACCAATGGGCTCCACTTGCCCCAAGCCATGCTACATGACCTGGGAGACCATCCACAACCTTCAGCCTCACAGAAAAACTTCTCCACGCACCCTCCTCTCCTGCCATGTGCCACGCGCCACTGCACAATCCCTCCTTCCCAACCTCGCCTCTTTAAGCTCCCAACTCCTCTAGCCCTTCTTCACTCCTCTCTGCGTTCCCATCAAGATCCCATCCATTTGGCTCAATAAATCGCAAGGTATGACCCCTTCTTCTTCGGCTCCTGCGAGTTCCTCGTCATCACAGCTCTTCCCTGGTGAGCTTCTCCTTGTACCATGCTCTGGAATGTGATATACTCCCTGTGCCTAACCTCCCTATACCCTTTTTGTCCCATATGCCGATGACCGAGCACTTGGTGATATCACTCTCCTCACCGCCAGTCTACTCGAGCGTCGCTGCTAGGATATCGTCGTCCCCGACGCCGGCGCAAACTATGACCTGCAGAACCACTTGGCCGACAACATCGTCCCTCCCTCCTAAGCACTTGGCTCAAAGGAATCGAGCTGGCATGCAGCATACTGCGAGAACGTCGTCGTTCCCCTTCTCCGGCCATGTGCCACCGCGCTGCCGTCAATTCAAGCTGCCCCGGTGAGTTCCCGTCGATTCCTCGCGTGAGAACCATCCCCGTGACCTCCCTAACACTCATGGGCATGGTATTGTAGATCGAGCCTCCATTTGGGCCCTCACCATTGCCCTTGGATTTCTACTGTCGCTGGCCAACTCCATCACCATCGGTGCAATCTAGGCCTCGACATACCCAGATCCAGCCACGGTGAGCATCCTGGAGGACTGTAGTAGCACATGCATGCGCCATTTTTCACTACCCTAGCCCTAAAGCCCACATGCACTGACGCCCCGAGTCTCGTCGTCGTCGGTGATGAATCCTGCAACCACTGGCCACCGCACCCCTGCCCACAAATCTGCATCGAGTTGTTCTACATTTCAATTTTTGGGTCCATCTGCTGAAACCCAACCAATCGTTGTCGGTGTCGCCATGAATATCGTCGGTCGCCGTTGCCTCTCCCTTCCCAAGTGACGCCATTGCCGACAGTCGTTGGTTCACCGTCTTTGGCCACTTCGCATCGCCAAGCCACCACTGACAAACTCGTCGTAGCCCCACGGCCCCTTACCAACCCTTGCCGACCTCTGCCAAGCCGTCACTCACTGCCAGCGAGCTCTGCAGCGCCTCTCGGCTACGCCCGCTCTGCCTTGAGCCCACGTGGTCTCATTGACATGTGGGGCCTGTGAGATTAGGGCTTGGGGACGCTATTAAAACACTTAGGGACCTAAATGAAATTTACCACTCATAGACAGGTGGGACGAAGGACCTATTTGTAATATCTTAAAACCTTGAACACTCTTAACAAAAACGCCGCCCACGTGGCAGTGGACCACGGTTGATACCCTAACTCTTCTGGGGGTCTACCACAAATGTGTCACATTGTACATATGGACCCCTCGGGATTAAAAAGTGGAAAATAATAAGAAATGCTTTACATAGTTTCTTTTAAATTAAAAAATAGGCAAAACTTGTAAAATGCATAGAAAATTCATTTTAACCCCAAATAATGTCAAACCAGTTTTGTTATATTAAAAAAATGTGCATTATTTTTACTGTGAACTAATACTTGCCACTTTCTGTATAGGACATACCTCTAAAATTTGTGTGGAAATTGTAATATTTGTAGAAAATTTATCCTTGCTCCAAAAATTGTGAAACCACTTTTTTTGAACTTCTAAACTCATGATCTATAAATTTGTAAAATAAAACATGACCACTTTTTGGTATAAAATGTCACTTAGAATTAAATGGCTTTACTTAAATATATGGATTTGTAGAATCAATGACTCACGGATGAAAAATTATATAATAGAAATTCTTTCACCATAGATCCTCTGAAACTAGTACCAACCTACTGCATCTGTATTATTTTTAGTGCATTTTGAATTTTATGCATATTATGTGTATTTATTCGTAAACGCATAAATTCTATAGATAACAGTATTCTCTGCAGATTGGTGTTTGTATGCTTACTGACTTGGTGGAGAACATTATCAACCAAGGCAAGTTTGTCCTCTCCTTTGAACACATTGATCCTATGTTTGAATGGTCTAAATGTTTCTATTGCAATTTTGCATGCGTTAGCTTAGTATTAATTTTAATAAAAATTATATAAATGTGAGAACGGTAGATATGACCTATTTGATGCATATTCCACCTTGGAATATTGAATCCCCTACTATTTGTATCCCTACTAAGGTTTAAAGTACAATACTTGTGCTAAAATGGGACTGTGGTCGCCTATTATGCCTCTATATGCTTACCCATGTTTACTACAATGTCAATACTCTTTTTGGACACTTTATAAATGTGAAAATGGGAATTTTTTTACTTCTGGACAGAGGTGGATACTTGGTTATTTGTGAACTAAAAATGGAGATAAACTTAATTTTAGACTTGGGCGGCGAGTGGTGTACATATGGTGATAGTTGTGCACCGATAAGGGGAGCAGGCGCCTGAGCCGATAAAGGACCTCACTCTGTGTCACCAACTATTGTATATACAATACAAACCACATGTGTTAGTATGGACTAGCCTTGACCTTAAGTTGTTTAGAGTTTAGCCTTGCATCTTAGTAGGCCGGAGTGTATGGGTTGCTGGGTAAGTAACTCATTGGAACTTTCCATGTTGTTGTGATACTTGATTTATGATATATGATGATTGATAATTAAACGGGTGACTAAGTCTGTCCAATATAACGGTGTTGTGCCTCATGGGGATGTCGGGCAGGATTCCTCATAGCGTTAGGTTAAAGCGTGGGCCCGCTACCTAGCTGTGCTACCTTGCTAGTGGCATGGAGTAACACATGCTAGTGCAAGGCTAGACGATAAACAATGTAATAGTTTCGTTGAGACCTCTAGACCGCACTTACCGTGAAGAGTGTGGTTGTGCTTTGGCCAACATAAGACAAACTAGAGCGATTCACATCGTGTGGGCTTAAAAGTTGTACAAACTCTGTAGTCTAAAACTAATCGATTAGTCGTCCTCATGGTCATGTGTGACATGATGAATTGTCATGAGTATAGTCTTATGGTTTTGAAATGCTTTTGAACTTAGGATTATGGTATGGGTTATTTATTTGTGAATTTGTGAATATGATGGGGGACGGAGAATGGAGATATGACTACCTTGAGGAGTAGTGGTGATTATTACTTATACTATTATTACTGTTGCTGAGGGATTTGTATAAAATGATTAAGAATGAATGCATTATAAATCAAGTTGCACGACATTGAAATAGATATATTAACTAAAACATGAAAGTATATAGCATATCTGACAACAACGGATGTATGTTGATTTGAATTATACAGCTCTTGGCTTTTTTTTAAAAAAAAAAAAGCAAGATACAAACTCTCAAACAAACTGTAAATTGGCAATTATAAGAATTAGACCACAGACCACAATTAGATACTCCCTTCTTCCACAAATTACTAAATTAGATGTTCTCTCCTTCCACAAAATAACCAATTTTTTTTAAAAAAAAACTGAGGGAGTATTTCCTATAAAAATATACAATTATTCTGGGGCCTCCCTTGAAGGTTCTCATTAAAGAACAAGCAGAGGCTTCATCAGGCGCGTGGAATTGCACTCTACTTGACGCTCTTATTAATTCTAGGCAATGGTCAGCAATGATGTAAATCGCCCTCAATGACTTGGCAATTCCAGTCTGATGAGATCATACTGGCAACATCCTTAAAAGAAAGGATAACTATATTATCAGGCCAAAAAACAATGATTTTGTTGAGGGGGTGTGTCTTTATAGAAATTTTGTTGTTCTGTTTGGCTTTGTGTTTGTAAAGTTGGGTGAAATGAAAGTTCGACCTGAAGGATAAAAACAATCACTGAGTGATAAAAACAATCAATGAGTGTCTAATATGGGAAATTGATAAAAAAAATACTAGAGATTTAAGGAAGTATATTAGGAGATATAATACAAAATAAGGGAGGGCTACGTAGTGAAAACCAACTCTTCGTGCAAACTATAGAAACTTTTAATCTGAGTCACACGATATTAATTAATAGTGCGCTCAGGAGAGGTGGGAGGGGTGATTTGCAAAACTTAAGGGAGGTGGGAGGGGTGATTTGCAAAAGCGGATGATTTACAGATACGCTTTTGCAAATCACTCCTCCCACCTCCCTTGAGCGCACCCTTGGATCAACATCGTGTGGCTTAGATTGAAGTTTTCATAGTTTGCACGGAGAGTTAGTTTCCATCGGATATGTTGCCATAATGAAATACCATTGAAGGAAAATTCCTAGGCACCGGCCGAATGAAGGAATTTGCTTGTGAATAAAAAATATCACATGACAATGATATGCAATCGATCGAACGACCTTGGGTCCTGGGAAAGGAATAGGGTTAATTGGATCCATGCTACCGCAAAATTTTTTAATCAGAGAAATGTCATTAAAATTCATGAAACTGGATGGGTGCCAATGTAATTTTGTAAAAATTAGATCCGTGCCAATACTATCACCTTTTCCATCTAATTCTCTTTTATTCTCTTTATCAAATCTCATTTATGGTATGGCATTCCAGCAAATCTCATATTTTTATCGGTGGCTTTATCTCAATTTTCTTGCTGGCGCAACGCGCAATCTGGCATCCATCGTCCACTGCTGCCACTGAAAATGGCGTTACGTGGGCCGTGTGGCCGCAGCCTAGGCATCGCTGTGTCACGCAGGCAAAGAGAGAAAAACAACTTCCACTAAGCTCCCAGTTTATACATTGCCCACCACCTGTTCGACCGAAAGCCCCGCCGGCGATGACGCCACGCGCGGCGCTCCGCCGCCTCATCCCCAGCCACCTCCAGCCCATACACCGCCGTCCCCCGCCGCCACCACCGACCGCCGACGAGGGTCCCCTCCCGGACCCCTACGCGCTCCTCGTCCACGACCCCATCGACCTCCTCTCCTCCCTATGGCGCCGCGCCTTCGCGCACCCGCTCCCGTCCCCCTTCCCCAACCTCTCCGGCTACGCCTCCCGCCTCGACCTCTGGCTCCTCTCCTACCAGCGCGCCTGCGCCCACGCCACGGGATCCTTCCCGCCGCGCCACGCCGTGCCGCTCCCCACCCTCCACTCCCTCCTCCGCCTCCGCGCCGCCGCGCTCCGCCGCCACCCGGCCTTCCCCTGGGGCGCCTCCACCCACCTCCTCCTCCGCTCCCCCTCCGATCCCCCCTCCACCGTCCCCATCTCCCGCCGCAAGCTCCAGGCCAGCCTCGCCAACGCGCCGCCCCCTTTCCAGGACCACGTCGTCCAGGAGCTCCTCCTCCTCCTCCTCGAGCCCGTCTTCGAGCCCCGATTCTCCCCCAAATCCCACGCCTTCCGCCCCGGCCGCGGGCCCCACACCGCCATCCGATCCGTCCGCTCCCACTTCGCCGCCTACCTCTGGTTCGTCTCCGCCGACCTCACCGACGTGGTGGACGCGCTCTCGCCGGATACTATACTGTCATGTGTTCAGAAGGCCGTGTCTGATCGCAAGGTGCTGTCGTTGCTCAAATCGGCGCTCAATGCGCCCGTCCGGCCCGGGTCCGTGCCGCCATGGGAGAAGGAGCTTGATGGCCTGGCTAAGAAGAGGCTGAAGAGGAAGGTGCTCAGGAAGAGCAGGAAGAAGAAGGTGCTCAATGCGAACGAGCCCAAGCCTGACCCGTATTGGTTGAGGTTGTTCTTTGGGTTTGCCCCGGAACAGGCGTGCCATGTTCCGAATTATGGGCATTGTGGGATACTTAGCCCTTTGCTTGCCAATGTGTGCCTTAACGAACTGGATTGGTGGATGGAGGAGAGGATCCATGAGTACTTCTGCCCGTCAAGGCATGATTCGATTTGGAAGGAAGCGTGTGATGAGGGATGTCATAATCCTGCCTGGCCTGAGTTTGTCCCATCGAGCGGGAAGAACAAGACAAGGAAGATGGATTACCTTAGGTTTGGCTCACATGTCCTTATTGGGATCAGGGGACCAAGGGAGGACGCGGTTGAGATAAGGAGACAACTGATGGAGTTCTGTGAGAGCACGTTTGGATTGAGGCCTGAGAATTCGATGGTAGAGATTGAGCACATCACGAGAGGGATTGAGTTCTTGGATCATGTGATCAGTCGGCGGGTCATCTACCCAACCTTACGATATACTGCTAGTGGAGGGAGCATTGTGAGTGAGAAGGGTGTTGGAACATTATTGTCAGTAACAGCAAGCCTTCAGAGGTGCATAAGGCATTTCAGAAAGCTTGAGCTTGTAAAGGGGGATCGAGATCCCGAGCCATTGCCTTGTTCACCAATGTTGTACTCTGGGCAGGCACACACTAACTCTCAGATGAACAAATTTCTTGAGACCATGGCTGATTGGTACAGGTATGCAGACAACCGGAAGAAGATTGTAGGGTTCTGTGCATATGTCATTAGGAGCTCCTTGGCAAAGCTTTATGCCGCAAGGTATAGGCTCAAGTCTCGAGCTA
The DNA here is from genome assembly GCA_000325765.3 of Leersia perrieri. NCBI lineage: Eukaryota > Viridiplantae > Streptophyta > Magnoliopsida > Poales > Poaceae > Leersia > Leersia perrieri. The sequence continues at coordinate 8,780,700 of CM002479.1, forward strand.
AAGTTTACAAGATTGCCTCACGTGACCTTAGCCGTCCATTGAGAGAGAGCACAAGGAATGATGCACCGGAATACTCCGATCTCTTGAGAATGGGACTTGTTGATATTATTGAGGGTGTGCAATTTGCTCGCATGTCATCAATTCCATCATGTGACTACACACCTTTCCCTAGAAACTGGGTGCCTCACCATGAGCTTTTATTGCACGAGTATATTAAACTGCAAGATCCAAAATTCTTTTGTGAGCTTCATAAGACAATCAAAAGGAAGGAGATAAATTCACCACAGGATGATGTATCAAGGATGGTGTGGTATTATAAAGTTTATGGCGTTTATGATGCTAAAAGGTCCCTACAGAAACTAAATGATTGGAAGATTAATGATGAAGCTGTCAATAAGGAGAATCGGATTCTGTTCGATGCATAGTCCGAAAACTCTCTATTGTTTGAAAAATGCTGATGCGCCGTGTATCAATGGCACGTCAGGCAGATTGTGTATTGTGAAGAAACTTTTATTGGATAAACCGTCCTAGACAGTCTTTTTTAATAGGAGAATACTCATGGATACTGTATCAACAACACATTCTGCTAGGGTATAACTACTTTTGACTGTATACAATGGAAATTGACCGTACAGGTAAATTCATTCTTTTCAATGTTATTTTTACTGGTTTGAAAATACTTACTGTGGCAGAATCAGCTGTGTTATTTTTATTCTGTGTTCCTGCATACTTAGGGTTGCAAAAAGCTGTGTAATTTTTATGTTTTTTTGTTGTTAATTGAAAGGTGATTAGGGAAAAATATAATACTATCGTTACCTTAACTGGTGCTTCCTTTAAGCATCTTTGAAGCAGCTTATGTCGAGGCAGAAGATAGTGGTGCAGGTATATCATTTTCAAATGTGTTGTTTAAGAACAGGTATATTTTGAAACTAAGTGAATGTACATGGGACATAATAAACGCGAATAATGTATCATGTGTATATGATAGAATTCTTGCCTTCTCTATGTGTTTGTAATGGATAGATTTTCCGTGTCAATTGTCATCGACTGAAGAATCCTTTACAGTTGCTGATCTTTTCAACTCTTTGCTGCTGTCATAAATGTTGCCAGAGTTCAAAATATATATAAACACACATATAGATATTGTGAAATGCCAAAGGTTTAATTTTTTGAATGCTTTGGATTTGTTTGTTTTAAGGATATGTATTACCTGCGTAGGTTGTTGATATGAGCTTGCTGTTTTAATTGTTAGATAATGTGCACATGCAGTTCAAGGTTCCAGCAGCTGTAAATCGTGTTCTTCTGCTGTTATGACAGGAAGAACTGGTGCTATTCGAAGCTCATATTTTATTTATTTAACTTCAAATGAAGGCTCTTGTTGTATAAATGCTTGCTTGAAAATGCAACAGAAGAGGTGTACTTCTGGCTTATAATCTCAGAAGGTTTGTCAGCAGTATCTGTCATATATTCAGCACCTTCTTTACAACTGCTTCCTCTAGTGTTCCATATAGAATAATTTTCAGTTTCTGCAGTGCCATCACAACATATTATGGACAGCTTGTACCTACGGGTCAAAGCAGATAGAACATATTAATAAAGATATTGATGTAAATATTAACAAATACACTATGAAATTTGAAAGATACTTTGCTTTTATCATCCAGAGTCTTACAGCTTGTGTGCTGGACCTGTATGTTGCTCCATGTAGAGCACAGCTCTTTCCACAGCATTTGCATGTTATAATCCATCGTCTCTTGGTTGGAGTTAGGTTTGTTATTAGTATCAGTGCAAAAGTACAGTGTCTCCTGCAGATATATTTCAGAAGTACATACAAAAGAACTGTTATTACCAAAGAATTTTTAAAAGTAGCATAAAGAAAGATTTTTTTTGTCCCTTATCACAGAATCTAGTTCAGATGATCTTAATTATACATAATAAGATTAGTCGTCTTGTTAAGCTGGTATGACTTTGCATATCAATTGGTTTTTTCCATTAAAGCACCAAACTATGTTGTTTGATTGTTTGCCTTTTTGCTTTCCCTTTTTTTTGCCTTGCATCAAATTTTCTTGTTACATTCACAAATTTGTTCTACAGTGATGTACAGTTCAGATGAGCTTGGTTATAATAATAGATCAATTGTCTCGTTAAGCTGGTATGACTTTGCATGTCGATTGGCTTATTTCGTCAAAGCACCAAACTATTGTTGTTTGATTGTAGAAAATTTTCCCTTTCTTTTGTATTGGATCAAGTTTTCTTTCTACATTCACAAATTTGTACTACAGTGATGTACAGTTTAGTGTTTCCTTCAATTCTTTCTGTTCATGCACTATTTAGTTTCAGTAATCGATAGTCCTAAAAAACACTATTTTGGTATGATTAATGTGTTGTTTTAAGTCGTCTGTGTTCCTCAACTGCAATGGATGCACTAGCTTTCTAGGATTTGGGGCAGCTATGTAGGATACACATGTTGTTGTTAGCGGATCTCTGAATTTTATAGTTCCTCAATTACAGGTGTTCCTTTATTTGTCAGTTTATCAGGGTTAACACCTTCGTTATATGCAGCTGTGTAATTATCCATGATATCCATTTGTTTATGTTCAATATTTCCTTACTTTATGTAGTATTGCTTTAGAGGGCCTCAAGGTAAAGGTATCTTTGGTTGATCTTCAGGATGATGAGGATCAGGCCTACAGGAAGATAAGATGATGTGCAAGGGAAGAATGCTCTTACCAATTTGTGGGTAATGCTTCTTTGACAGTGCAAAATTATTTTTATACGCTGTACTTTGTTGCTAACTAGTTTTATTGTAGGGCATGGATTTCACAATTGACAAGCTCAGGTCATTGGTGGTCATGTTAATGTTACAGCCACTGATACATGCTTCGTTACTAATGCATTGGCTTCACCAAGAGGAGGCCAAACCAAGTTAAATGTGCATCACTCGAGCCAGCCAAATCAGAAAGGTAATTTTGATTGATGTATAGTTGTCCTGTTATTGTGGAGCAACTTGTTTACTCTATCTGATTGTAATCTGTGTAGATCTGCCACAAGATAGTGGAGATCATGGTGAACAAGGCATCATCCTTTGATCAGAAGCAACTAGTCTATAAGTTTATTCCTGAGGCGACCGGGAAGGAAGTGGAGAAGTCCCCATCAAGCATCTTTCTGCTCCAGAATGTGAGTCAAGATTCTCAAGGCCCCAAAGTTTGACCTGGGCAACCCGTTTTCATTTTGACCTCGTATGATTTTGAATCGATATTGTAATGTGGCTTGTGTGATGTTCCAGGTTCATGGAGATTACAAGGAGGACGTTGGTATGAAGCTCGTGAGGCCTCCAGAAGATGAGGTCGCCAGCAAGAAAGGAGGTCGCTGCAGGGTGGAGATTTTAACCCTTATATTATCACCTATATAGCTTCTGATCATGAGCATCAGACTTGGCTTTGTGGCTGATTTCCTGAATACTTTGTTGAGATGACTAGCCAGCCTCATTCATTTTCTGGTGGCAAAGAAAAAAAAATGTTCTGGATAGAAGCTATCCTTTTTTTACTTTGACTAAACTGTTCTATCTTTTGAATCGTTGTTTTGTGTACTCGCTGCTTCTTTTGGCAGCCTGATAAGTCAGGTCTGACTATTCGTTGTAATGGTTCTATGTAACTTTTCCTCTCAATCTTAATAATATTGAATGGTCTCCTTTGGCCATACCGACAAACATTAGTCAGGGCTGACTATTGCGTTGGAATTTTGCAAGCTGATAAAATCAGGACTGACTGATAAAGCAGAATGTGTGTTTTAACTGATCTCTAATGCTTTGGACCTGCTCAGCTGTTCTAATTTTTATTATGTGAACCTATGCTCATGCGAAGCCTGCTCTGCACTTAGCAAAGCCTGTTTTGTACTTTTCGCTATCAAATTTGGAAACTATGGATTCCACTAAAATTAAGATTTTCTTGTGGTATCTAAAAAAGGAGTGATCCTAACCAAAGATAATCTAGTTAAGAGAACTTATTATGTAGCATGTGTAAGTGTAACTCTAAAGAGTCAATACAATATCTCTTCTTTTATTGCTTATTTGCTATAGACATATATTGACTCTGGTGTTCTTCACTTTCGGTTTAAGGCAACCCTGTAACACTACTCCCTTATGTGGAAATTGGTTGAATGGTGTTGAACCTAGACTCAAAAGGCAAATGTGGGTAGGCATATATAGCAGCAATTTTGTTGGGCTTTGTGGATTGCTAGAAATGGTGTCATCTTTAATGGCCACAATCAAATCTTTTTTGCACGTGATATTCAAGGCAACTTATTGGGCAAGATTTTGGTCTTTGCTTCTTAAAGAAGAGAATGAAAAGGAAGCTCAAGTCAAATGCAAAAATTTAGAGAAAATAGTGATGGAGTTCTTTTCTACCTATGGTTGGAACTTTATAAGAAGAATTGTTTTAACTGTTAAACTTTTATTTGGCATTCCCATGTAACAGGAGAAGTCTTATGTACTCTTGACATTTTTTTAGTGTTCCCATATATAACGGGAGGAGTCTTGTGTACTTTTGGCTTTGGTTTGGGCTGTATACACCTCCATAAGGTGTAGAGGTCAGGTTTAATATAATCCATTATCTAAAAAAAGAGCATGTGTGAGTTCTCTTTATTGCTTGTTTCTCCTAATGCATGCAACAAAATTTGTTCGGTATGCAATATTCTTTATAGAAATGAAGGTTTATTATAATGCTAGATCATATAATGGGGTTGCTCATTTTTTGCTCAAGCTGGTGCAAAACTGGAGCCAGGTTGCATTATGTTTCTGGGCCATTCGAGTGGCGGAGCACACTGAAAAAATTAGGTGGGTCAGAAAAAACGGTGTTCTCCCATCCTCCTCCAGTCCTGCATTGCTATCAAGGCAAGTGGCTCATGGTGGCCTGCAGGCGCTTGTAGATGGCTGCTCTGTGGTTTTTGCCCAACGCGAGAGCATGACTAGTGGTGGTGAGCTTCCCTCAAGTTTGTGTAGCAGAGAGCGGCACACGCAAAATGCATGCGGTCTTTAATCACCATTTGCACGACAACCACGAGGCCTGCACGCGAAGAACTCTAAGATTGCCTCCATGTAGAGATTGGCCTTCCTTCACCTCTCATCGATGCGCCAAACGTAGTTCCCCTCAACTTCCCTCCCTTTCTTCCTCACACCAACAAAAGCCACACTCACCATAGATAGGTGGCTACCTCATTGCCGACTTCTCTTATTCTCACGACCCTTGATGCTCTTGCCAGCCTCAACTCTCTGTAACAGAGATGTCTTCAGCGTTGGGAACGATGATCAAAGAAATGAGGGAGGGAGGGAGGGAGGACAATGATGACAAATCTTTTGACGATTGGGGAGAGGTGCAGAGGGAGCCTTGTCCCACTAAAGGATGGTTGTTGGTGGTCTTTCTAACAAACAAGAGAATGTTTATCTACTATACAACGGAAATATCCCACACTCATGTACTGCCTTTTTTAAGAGTTGGGTCCGTTTTAAGTCTTATGCAAATGGTAAATCTTATCTTTAACCTTATGTTCTTCCACATTGCTACATGCAAGCGATGGTGCTCTCTACCGCCGCCACCCCTTGCGATCACTAGAGTTTGATTTGAAAAGTGAGAGCAAATTCATAAATCGTAGAAAAGATAAATTACAATTACAGTTGAAAGCGTGTAAGAACACAATTATCCAATAACATAAATTACAAAGTTTTCTTATATAACACTCGAGCCCTCCGATCAACCCGGTCGCACTTGCCAACCGTTCGATCCTTCACGTGCCCATGTCGATATGTAGATAGATCTGGCAATACCCACGCCGATACACCTGCGCCCTAGCTAGCTAGCCAGTAGCCACGATGGCGGACGCCGCCGCCGCCGGCGAAAGCCCTCTCCCAGACAAGCTCCTCCTCGAGATCTTCGCCCGCATAACCGACGCGGCGACTGCCTTCCGTTGCGCCGCCGTCTGCACTCGGTGGCACGCCCTCATCACCGACCCCAGCTTCCTCCGCTGCGTCATTGACGACGACGACGACGCCGTCGCCGCCGTGACCCTTCCTTCTTCTTCGGGCTGACCGTCCTCCGCAACGGCAAGAAAACCACCGACCGCTTCCCCAGAGCCAAGCCGTACATCATCCCCGCCCCGGGCGTCGGCGGCGGTGGCCGTGTCGGCCGGTTCGTCCTGGATCAGGACGAGACCACCGCCGCCACCAAGAACTTCTACGACTTCACCGGCAGGATCGACGCGCTCCCGCGTTGCCCCGCCGTGTTCGACGAGCGCTGCTCGCTCCGCGGGTGCGCGCTGCTCACCGCCGCCGACGTCGGGCACTACGGCTCCACCTCCTTCTTACAGGTCCTCGTCGTCGAGCCCGTCTCCTACGTTCGGCGCGGGCCGCTGCCCTGCCACATCCACTCCTTCTCGTCGGACTCCCCGAACAGCTGGAGCGAGCCGGTGGTGTGCTTCGACCTGTCGCGGCATCCGTCAGCCAGGGTGTTTTGTTGGTGGGAACGCGGCGTCGTGACGCGCCGCGCGACGCACTGGCTCGTGAAGATGGGAAGCTCTTTTTAGCACCCGGATGGATGTGCACCCACAAGTTGCGGGGATGTACACCCTTGACGTGCCGCACCGCACCGTCGGGATGGCGGCATCGCCGATCACGATGACGAAGGTCCCCATCCCGGCGAGCAAGGTGTCCTCGCCGCGTGGCGCCGGCCGCCGGTACAGCGGCGAGGCGTGCCTGACCGTCGCCAACGACGACGGGTCGACCCTGTCGCTAGTGAGCTCCCTGAAACTAGATGACGAGCACGTCAAGCTGGAGTTCTGGACGGAGCAAGACGACGGAGGGGACGTCACGCTCGCGCCGTCACCTCCGCGGCCGCCGAAGTGGCTCCTCACTAGGGTGGTGCGGCTGAAGCCGCCGCTGCCGCTGCCGATGCCGGCGAAGGAGTGACTGCGCGGGCTGCAGCGCGTGTGCGTGGCGGAGGAGAGCGGCGCCGTGGTGGTGGGGCACTCGCAGTCGCTGCACCTGCACGTCGTCGACGTCGAGACGGGGGAGATGAAGGAGGTGATGGGCTGGAGCAGCTTCAGATCTATGAGGGTCAGATCTATCAGGGCCGTGCCCATCGAGGTCGATTGGCCGGCCTGCTTGCTATCCCAGCTCAGCGGTAGGCGCAGGCGCGCAGCCGGTGCAGTAGTAGTACGACTACACGACATTTTAGTTCAAATTTGTTTACACGATAAGACTTTAAATTTAACTGCATATGTCGTGTTTTTGCACCAAATTTGCAACTTTTATGATTTAATTCCCGCTCCTGTAAAGAGAGATTATTTGATGACCAAAGAAGGAAGCATAATATACACATTGTGCCCGCTCCTGTAAAGAGAGATTATTTGATGGCCAAAGAAGGAAGCATAATCGAGTCGACAAGGTCAAGGATTAATCCAATATGCAACAATTATAGAATATATACGCATGCACCAGGAAGACAGCTTTCATAGGGTTGTAGACTGAAGCAAGGGCAAAAAAAAACTTCAATCAACTTTTGCAAAATCGGTTTGAGCGCCTCCAAAGTTCTCTTTTTTTATTGTAGCACTAAGATTTGATAGTTTATTTTACTATCATTAAAAGGTACCTCTCCGTTATTACCTTTACCATTCCGTTGCCACTTCGTCTTCTCACCCTCTCCCTTCCCTGTCTTTTTCCTCTTGCACTCCTCGCATGGGCTACGCCCCAAGCACTCTTGAAGGCAGCAAGCAAGCTGTCGACCTTGAAAGCATAGTAGCTAGCAAGTTGTACGGTGCCCTGTTTCGATAGCAAGCTGCAGAAGACGGTTCTAGGGTTAGCAGATGATGGATTTTGGGGCAAGCGGGAGCAGATCAGCATCCTAGGCTCCCTAGCAATCTTGATGACGCTGGCAAATGAGTTCGAGAATAGTGCTCTTGGGTGAGCATGAATGTTGATGACAATGACGATTGACGAGCATGGAAGACGTCTCTTCTAGGCAAGTCGAGGGTGTCGACAAGTTGGACGACAATGCTTGTAGGCAGGGCCCAAACACACTAATGGCTTGATGAGAGTTTGATGATGGCGCATCGGGTGATCGGGGGATACCGCAACGCGCACAGATGAACTTGTATCAGCGTAGTCATGTTGATATGGTGGATCTAATATGACATTTGAAGGAATCAGCTTATGGTAGCAACGTGTGGATGGTCTCACGGAGGATTGGGCATACGTGGTCACCTACCGTATATGGCGATCTTGAGGAGCTTGGAGAGTTGGAGTAGAGGTGGCAGGTGGGATGCCCGGTGTTCCCGCCATGGCTGAGCAGCCTGAGCTCGTGTGTGAGTGTGAGTTGGCATGAGAAAAAATTGGTGAAAGAGAAAGGGGGCGTTATTGGAAATTTACTTCATGTGGTTGGGAACAATAAAAAGAAAACATAACTGAAGTTTGGACGAACTGTTGAAAACAACAACAAGGATGACTTTTTTGTTCTATTAAAGTGAATCACGAATTTTTAATGCTATAAAATAGAAAACAAGAACTAAACATTTTTTTAAGAGGTAAAAAAAGATTTAATTTTCAACTGCAAACACTGCTGAGCGAGCGCTGTCTCGCTCCTACGGTCGTTGATTCTCTGTCTCTCACTCTCCATTTAGGCCCTGATAAATGGAAGGCCCAAATCCTCCTACCTGTGTTAGGCCTTCACAAATGGGCCTTTACCAAAAGGACAACCGCCCGAATCGCAGCCGTCCATCCACCCAACTGAAGCACCCATCTCGGCCGCACGATCGATCTCGCGCGACTATATATTGCCACCCCTCGCCTAGATAGGGTTTCCTCACTCACTCCTCCCCGCCGCGCGCACCCAAAACCCTCCTCACCTCGCCGCAGCCGCCACCGGAGGAGCAGCGTCGGAGATGGCGGTCGGCAAGAACAAGCGGATCTCGAAGGGGAAGAAGGGGAACAAGAAGAAGACGTGAGTTCCTCTTCTCCCTACCACCTGCCTTCGTCGTCAATCATTTTCCCTTTCGCTTTTACTCTTCGTTGATTTTATTGTTGTTGATGTGGCTTCTTCCTCTTGCAGCGTCGACCCCTTCTCCAAGAAGGACTGGTACGATATCAAGGCCCCGTCAGTGTTCAATGTGAGGAACGTCGGGAAGACGCTCGTGTCCAGGACTCAGGGCACCAAGGTATTGGATCCACTCCATGCTTGCTTGCTTGATTTTCTCGCGGTTATGTTTCTGTTTTTTTTTATCGCGGTAAGGATTTGTTTGCTTGGTCGTTCCTGTGCTATGCTGCGCCCTCGATATGGTAGGATATGATTGATCGACGTATGATGTAGTATGGGTTGCGTATGATGTAGTATGGGTTGAGAAAAAATAAGGAGGCGTGTAGACATGTATGCATACATATATCTACCATGTTCATATTCCTTTTGCAGATCAATTGTTGTCTTTGTTAATTATAAGCAATAATGTTATGCCATGTCGTATTTAATATCGGTGACACAGCAGTTTGGGTGTTTTATTCTAGTCAGTTTGATGTTAGATGCCGAGATTAGAAGTTAGAATAACATGACCTTGCATTCCTATATCCTGTTTCTTATCTGCGCTGTGGCAAAGTTATGAGAAGCATGCATACTATTGATGTATTGACGTATTGCATCCTATTAACACTAAAGAAGGTTATTTTTTAAAAAGAATTACTTATGAATGAGTCCTGTTGCAGTTATACAAAACCAAACAGATATACTTGTGATTGTTCAGTGAAGTACAAATTTGAATCTGATTTGCTTGTTTTGTCCTTTAAGCTTACGCCAGATGTGTGTGCACCTATTCCACAATAGGTTAAAACTTGCAGTAGATTCAGAGATAAATGCGTTTTCTTTTTTGGATTAAGGTGAAAATATCTAGCTCTTTTTGATTAATGTGTTGATCTCTAGTTTTTATGCATTGTCAAAATAAGATGTAGGATATTAGATCCTCTAATTTGTATAAAGAAAGATCACTTTGCATGGCAGTTGGTTTATTTCATCAAAGTTTCAAATTATTGTTGTTCAATAGTAGAAGATTTCCCCTTTTCATATAGGATATATTTTTCTTTCTACTTTCACAAATTTGTAAAACAATGTGCTGTTTTGAGTTGTCTGTGCTTTGCAGTGGATGCATACCATGTTTGCTAGGGGTTGTGGTAGCAATATGTAGTATATACATGTGGTTTTTAGTGGGCTCTGAATTCTATAGTTCGTTATCTGGGTTTACACCTTCAGTCATCTGCTTCACAATTTATGATATCATTTGTTGATATGCAATATTTCCTTTGTATCAGATTGCTTCAGAGGGCCTCAAGCACAGAGTCTTTGAGGTCTCCTTGGCTGATCTGCAAAATGATGAGGATCAGGCATACCGTAAGATCAGACTTAGGGCAGAAGATATTCAAGGGAAGAATGTTCTGACCAATTTCTGGGTAATGCCTCTATCAGAGTGCAAATGACTTCTGTATGCTGTATTTTTTTGTTGCTAACCAGCTCTATTGTAGGGTATGAATTTTACGACGGACAAGCTAAGGTCTCTTGTAAAGAAGTGGCAGACGCTCATTGAGGCTCATGTGGATGTTAAAACCACTGATAATTACATGCTTCGTTTGTTCTGCATTGGCTTCACCAAGAGGAGGCCAAACCAGGTTAAAAGGACCTGCTATGCCCAAGCTAGCCAGATTCGTCAGGTAATTTTAACTTATGTTTAGTGGTCCTGTTATTGTGGAGTTGCTTGTTTACTGTGTTGTGAAGTATTTTGGTCCGGTTATTGTGGAGTTGCTTGCTTACTTTTCTCACTGTAATCTGTGTAGATCCGCCGCAAGATGGTGGAAATCATGGCGAATCAGGCATCGTCCTGCGACCTTAAGGAGCTTGTGTCTAAGTTCATTCCTGAGGTGATTGGGAAGGAGATTGAGAAGGCCACATCAAGTATCTTCCCGCTTCAGAATGTCTTTGTCCGTAAAGTCAAGATTCTCAAGGCCCCAAAGTTTGATCTGGGCAAGCTTATGGAGGTGATTGTTACAATCTAATCTGTTTCAATTTTGACATTGTATGATATGAATCAACATTGTAACTTGGGTTGTGTTATCTTCCAGGTCCACGGGGATTACAACAAGGAGGACGTGGGCATGAAGATTGAGAGGCCTGCCGAGGAGGAGGCTGCTCCAGGACAGGAGGTCCCGGCCGCTGAGTAGAGAGTTTACCTCTTATTTTACTGCTGTTTTATTTGAACAATATATATGTATCGCCTATTAAGGTCTGGATCATGAGCAATTAGGCTCAGTTTTTGTGGCTAAAATACTTTGCGGAGAATAGCAGCCAGCGTCGTTTCTGTTTTCTGGATAGAAGTTTGTTTGAACTGTTCCATCCTTGCAATCTTACTTTGTTGGCGCTGCTTGTTTTTGCAAGCTACAAGTCAGGAGTCACTTAAGATCTACTTAAGCAGGAAGTTATCTAATGCCTTTGCGCCGCTCAGTTTTTGTGTTGCTTCTGTAGTTCTATGGGCTGCAAGAACTCTGTTCATTGCGTGCTTCTGCTGATCCTCTCTGGATAACAATTAACAAATCCTGTCTGTATTTTCCGTATGTATTTACTTTTTATCGCTTCCTTTCCGGTGCATTTTTTTTTTGTTACTTCCAATGACGTTGTAACAGCTGCTTATGCCG
>CM002479.1:8792432-8806629 GCA_000325765.3 Leersia perrieri
GCGCAGTGGGTTGCTCCTTTTTGATTGATGGCGGGCTGGAATTCTGTAGTGGTGAGATGATACGGTTTGGGCGCGTTTGGTTGTTGAGAATAGATGCACGGTTGCCATCTTCAAACACCCAAGCTAAGCCAGGTTGCTAGGTTGCTTGGTATGACGAGCCTGCACGTGCTGGGATATTGTTTGATTGATTGGATTTGAAATAATGCATGAATAGTACTCCTTTCATTCAGAAGTATAACCCAGTATCTGTTCAGATGTTAAGTTTAACCATCCGTCTTATTCAAAAATATTCAAAAATTTTGTGAATATATTATTTATTTTGTTATGATTTGTTTTATTATTAGGTAGGCTTTAAATAGGACTTATTTATTTTTTATATTTCTATAAGTTTTTTAATAAGACGGATGGTCAAACGTGATGGCAGAAATCGATAATTGCTTATATTTTTTGACGGAGGGAGTAGACATTAGAAAAAATACGAACCAGAGGCTCAGTCCCCGCACAGGGAAAATACACGCCGTCTCTCATGCAGCAGTAGATTTTATATATTCCTTCATAAACATGCTTCTTGGGTTACGAAGCTTACTTTTCCTTTTTTTCAAACATGCTAAAACAGCTCCACGTAATTCATGTCACGATAAGTCAAAATTTAAATTTAAAAACTTAATTTTTTATCAACCTCATTTATTATACTTTTCTAGATACTTCCCAGAATACACATCTCTAATAATATACTACATTTATCCCAAAATAAAGCTATTTTATGGGGATATGACATATCCTATGAGAATAAATATGGACATCCTTCTGTTCGATGTAATATTTTCGTCCTAAAATATAGCTATTTCTGTAAGGATGTGACATATCCTAAGACAATAAATTTAGACATAGGCTTGTTTCTGTGCGGACGTGACGATTGCAAGATTTGGTTTGCGCAACACAAGCAAAATGTTGATCGATCTCCTTCCCTTGCGTTGCTAGAGAGGGTGCTATTGATGGTCTTTGACAAAGGGCACGTCAGGGGTCTCTTGGCCGAATCTTGTATTCGACGATCACATCTCGATCTAGCACACAAGTAAACCTGTTCAGGAGTGGCCCGACCCGGCCCGAAAAAGCCCGAGCCTAGCCCAGCCCGGTCATGCGGCGGGCGGGCTCGGGCCTAACAAGTGCAGCCTGAAAGCCTAATTTTAAAAAAACCCGAAAAAGCTCGGCCCGGCCCGAGAAAGCCCGGGGGTTGGGCCGGGTTCGGGCTTCAGTTTGCTGCCATTTTGTCAGGCCGGGCCGGGCTCGGGCCTCTGGTTTTCAGGCTGAAACCCGGCTCGGCCCAGCCCAAAGCCCGACTTTGAACAGGTTTACACACAAGTGACAATTTGGCGATGACCATCAAACAGAGGCATGATGGGCTGTCAGGGACGGACCTAGCCTAAAAATTAAGTGGGGGCATCTTCTTAGACTTGTTAATAAACTCAAATCTTTTAAGCTCAATTATACACTAATAATACACTAGACGTTAAATTTGAGTGGGGTCATAGGACCACACTCAATACACACTGCATCCGTCCATGTGGACTATGTTGTGACTGTAGTGCCAACAAACCTCAACCTCGATGCGACGGTTGGGTCGTGGAGTCGATATTGCCCGCCTCTGCCAGACCTGTTGTGTTCGCCATGGTTAGCCGCTGCTACCACTCGACGTCAAGTGGAAGGTCAAGATAACTATAGATTTGGGGTGGGTCAGAGTCGTTAATGAGGGAGTATCAACATTGTGGCACATGTGGGTACACACACTTTTCTGGAGGGATGATGTTGATGACGCCTCCTCGTAAAAAAATGGTGACAATAAGATGCCATGACCATTTTAAATGTGTTCTATTGAAGGATCCACATCATTGCAATATTCTTGGTGGTGACATGTGCGGAATTTAATTGATACAACGACGAAAGGCTGATTTCATGTATTCTACTTTTGTTTTGTTTCAAGAAACACAGGGAAATATATATAACTAATACTCGCTCCGTTCAAGAATAAGCATTTCGACTATCGATGAATGGACGAAGGGGTATATAAGACCGTGAGCAGCGGACCGTACATAGAAGGTGGTATTTTAAGTATTCTTCAAGCTATGATTTTGTAATTTACCGTTATTTGGTACTCCCTCCGTCATATATTATAAGGGATTTGAAGTTTTTTCTCTGTGATGTTTGACCATTTGTATTATTCAAAAAAATTTAGCGTAAATATAAAAATGATAAGTCATGCTTAAAGTATTTATATAATAAATTAAATTATAAACAAAACAAATAATATTTCTAATTTTTTCTTGAATAACAAAAGGTTAAACGTACAAAAACTTTAAATCCGACAAAAAGGAGTATATGCTACTTATCTGGAGCAGAGACAGATATTTTTACCCTTACCGATTCGTTCCGAGGCTTCCACATAAAGCACGGCGGCCACCTGCCCGCAGGAGAGAGAGGAGACCAATCCCCAAGCACACCGCACGCCGTCAGTACAGGTGTCCGGTGGCGCCCCTCCGGTCAGCCCCCCCCACACACGCACGCATCCACCACCTACTCGACGACGGACTGCCCACCTCCCTTTCCTTCCGCAACGAATCCCAACCCACTGCATTTTTGCATTTTGCATCCCTTCCGCCGCAACAACTTTGCAGACAGGCTTGCAGGCGCGGGCGGGAGGGGGGCCATTGCCAGCCGCCATAGTCTCCCTCCCCTCCCCTGCTGCAGGCGTGAGCGGGGGGGGAGTTGGATTGGATCACAGCGAGGCTAATCAGAGGCTGTCGGGCCGGCCCCGATTACCATTTTCGAGATCTCAAGAGCAGCAGGCAGCAGCCTACTCATCCATGGTGAGTGAGAGAGAGAGAGAGAGAGAGAGAGAGAGAGAGAGAGAGAGAGAGCCTCATCCTCATCGTCCTCCTCACCTGATTCTTTTAAAATTTGGTTTGCTGGGGGAAGCGTACTCTCGCTTGTGACCTGTCCTAGTGCTGGTTGGTAGGTGCTGTTGTACTTGCTTGCTTGGTTAGATTGGGTTTAGTTTAGGATTTAATTTTACTTCTTTAGTGCTCCTGGATCAACCTGCCATGGTGGTGAGCTGTGAGCTTCTTTCCTCTCCATTTTTCTACTCCTTTTCTTTTTGTGGTTTGGTTCTGTGAAGCAAGTGATTAGGTAGGTAATCTTGGATAATTCTGTACTCTTTGGGACAAATCTTCGGACGTGCCCCATGCTTTGCTGAATTCTTCATACGGTTCTCTGGTTTGGGTTGCTTCAGGCCTTCAGTTGGGTTTCTTGGTCCAAATATGCTTATTTGGCCATCATATGATTCCTTGAGTTTACTTCTTGTTTCTGAAAGCTTATGTGGTAGTATATCCAAATTTCCGAGTCCGGCGTTGCTAAATTTGGGGAGGAAATCAGGGGACAGTGAATACCCGACAAAATGGGCAATTTCCCTTCCTAATTTACCCCCAATTATCTCTTTCTTATTTTGACATAGAGATTAGAGAGCAGTCTGTTCATTCCAATCTATGCCCTTCAATTGTCTTCTTTCAATTTATTGCAGCGATTACCAATTGGAGCAGAGAAGTGCCGGCATGGGCTCGAGGAGCAAGCACCCAAAAGCATTAGCTTTCCGCTGCTATGCGGCGAGTCACCGATCGCTAACTCTGGCAGTGTGGAGTCTGGCAGCATTGGTTGTAGTCATCAATTTCCATCTTCTTATCATACATAAGGAGGATGAGAACAATGGGACACATGAGATCCATCAGTCAATTGTAAGTGAGCTGGAGGAGGTGGAGGAGGAAAAGTTCCAGGTTTCGCCTCCCCGGAGCCGGAGGAATCCCCGAGCTGTGCGGCGCAAGGGGGAGCAGAAGCCACCTTCTGTAGTGGACGAGTTCTTGGATGAGTCCTCTGCAGTTCACGACATGTTCTTTCCAGAACGGAGAGTGGCTATAGATCCAAGAATTGGTGGCAATGACAGCATGTACTTCTACTATCCAGGAAGGGTTTGGCTTGACACTGATGGCAATCCAATCCAAGCTCATGGTGGAGGCGTATTGTATGATGAGAAAACTGAGACCTATTTCTGGTATGGGGAGAATAAGGATGGTAAAACATACAAAGCTCACAGCAAAGGAGCTGATCGGGTAGGCTGATTTTTTTCCCCATGCTATGACATCATTTATGTGTGCAAAAGTTTGTGACATAAGTTTGGTAGGAGCATTCACTTGGGTAGCACTACTTGCAGAAGCTAAACTAATATATACATATGGTATGCATAATATTTTCTTTAGAGCAGGGTGTGCTAATGCATGCATCTAATTTTCGTTCGCTTTGAGATTCTGTTAATGAGGCCTAATTGCTAGGGGACACGCTGCAATTATGTTATGTTGGGGATGTAAGGAAAACTCTCGGCTGTGACATGTCAGGCCACTAGGAATGTAGTCAAATACATCAATTGTAGATATGGAAAATTAGATAATAAGCTCTGCAACTCTATCATATGATTACAATTTTGAATCTGACGCTCTTCTCCTTTTCTTGCATAGAGAACAAATTATGTTTTCTCTATTTATATTATTTGAATACCTTCTAATGTAATAGTGTGCCAAGTTATTTCAGTTTCTTCTGTGGGTGGAAGTTTGCGTTGTAACTAACATCTAATGCAGCCATATGCTGCCCCTGCTCCCTGCTCCTCCATTATTTTTCTACATAAGATGCAGTTTGATATGTATTTAGGGAGTAACCAGTTTAATTGGAAAATGTCTGGATTTAAATATAAGCAAAATGTCTGGTTAATGTTTGTAGTAAGGATTTCTCATGTAGTGTTTTACTTCATTGTCCTGATATATAGAGCATCGACACTAGATAGATCAGGGAACAAGAAGCATTTTCTATTTATCAATGAGCAAAATGTCACGCCCTTGCGGAGACACCTAGTTTCTTCGATAAATAACATTTGTAGCATCTCAGAGTTAGTGACATTTGTCAGTGGAACTAACTGTTTACGATGCCATTTATGTGGATAAATTTCTGTATGACACCCTATTTGTCATTCCTAACCATGATAAGCTATTTCCAGGTTGACATTGTGGGAGTAAGTTGCTATTCATCAAAGGATCTGTGGACATGGAAAAATGAAGGAGTTGTTCTCCGTGGTGAGGAAAAGAATGTGACACATGATCTCCATAAATCCAATGTCCTGGAGAGGCCCAAGGTTATTTATAATGATCGGACTGGCAAATATGTTATGTGGATGCACATAGATGATACAAACTACACCAAAGCATCAGTTGGTGTGGCCATCAGTGACTCTCCCATTGGCCCATTCAGTTACCTGTACAGCAAACGGCCACATGATTGTGAAAGTAGAGACATGACCATCTTCAAGGATGACAATGGGAAGGCCTACCTGGTATATTCTTCTGAGGACAACAGCGAGCTCCACATTGGTCAGTTAACTGATGACTACCTTGATGTAACCGTTAATATGCGAAGGCTTCTCATTGCGCAACATCGAGAAGCTCCAGCACTCTTCAAGTATGATGGCACCTACTACATGATTACCTCTGGTTGCACTGGTTGGGCACCAAACACAGCACTAGCTCATGCAGCCGCAGCAATAATGGGACCTTGGGAGACGTTGGGAAATCCTTGTGTGGGAGGGAATGACATATTCAGATCAACAACTTTCTTCTCGCAGAGTACATTTGTGTTGCCAATTCCAGGACTGTCAGGTTCATTCATCTTTATGGCTGATCGGTGGAACCCATCCGGGTTGAGAGATTCACGATATGTATGGTTGCCTTTGACAGTAGGTGGACTACCTGATGAGGCTGCAGATTACAGCTTCATGTTCCCTCTCTGGTCCCGGGTGTCGATTTACTGGCATAGGCGGTGGCGGCTCCCTGAAGGGTGGAGGGACTTATGAAAATTACTTGAAAATTGAAATTGCTATACAGTTATAGGTGGCAGTCACATTAGTAGAGATACAGAATTATTGACACAACACTGTATAGGTCAGGTTTAGATGGTAGAGCTGTAAATGTGCAGTTTTGAGTGTCTTCTTAAATCACATAAATGGTTGTGGCCTGGTTGGCTGGGTGTGGTGTTTATTATTAATATTTTTTACTGAGAATAATAATGTGGCTGCACCTTTACGATCAATCTTTCGTTCAGATATATGACTTCATCTTTTGGCATACCACAATCACATTTTGCAAGCTCACTAACTTGGTCATTACGTACTCAAAATGCTGCTTTGTTTGTAGCAAGATGCAGGGAGCCTCCACATGTTTTTGGATTCTTGTTGGCTTTCGGAATTCAGTTACTGGGGTATGTTTTACTAAACCTTTGTATTGATTTTCATGTTGCATTTGCTGGCAATCGTAGTCATAATTAGAGCTTACTTTTCCAAAAACATTATCATGACGATGACAAGGCTGCTGCTTTCTTTCTCTTCAGTCTTTTGCTGATGTTCTATGAAAGGCTAGTGATATATCCAGTTGGCTGTGGGATAGTGCTTTTGCTTAGCGAGTTATTTGTCAGACGAAACCAGCCCGTAGCTTTGCCCTTAGTTTGTTTCTCTGCTTCTGTTTTTTGTTTTTCTTTGTATCATACTCTGTTCTCACTTCTCACTGTTTCCCGTAATGGAAATGGAAGGGGATTAAAAAAAAGGCAAAACATTATCATGAGTATAAATCTTGAATCTGGTAATTGGCCGGATTACCTATGTGGTCGCAACGGATCTCCAGCAACTTGAGTCACATGTTTCAGAAAAATAGCCAAAAACAGAATACCATTTGTAGCTTTAATTGTGTACCTTGAATAACACACTGAAAATGTACCAGCTTCTTATATATTTTGTTTTTCTAACCTATTTTGTTTTGGGCATTTCATCGGGAAATATGCATGTTTAGTATGTAAAAGGAAATGCTATATGCACAAACTTTTTCATACTAAATTCTTACTAATACTGATGTCCCATGGTGCACAGAACAATATATGTGTTTGAAATGTGGTTTTAGTACGCGTACCAAGACCCTGGCACGCAGAATCGAGCATATCATCTAGAGCTGCCAATTTTATTATATACGAGTTCATAGCTACTCCTTCTGACTACAAATATTTGACGCTTAGTACGATAAAAATTTGCCAAACTTTTGACCACGGTAGTTTTTCAAATGGTTAGATTAAAAAACAGTTATACGTGGATTTGTTTTAAATCACTATCATAATAACACGAACTCATTGTATTTTACAAATTTGTTTTAATATAAATTGATGTCAATATTTCAAGAGTTTTAGCAAATCCTACTTTTTTAGGAAAACAAATCCTATTCTAAACATCAAATATTTAACCGAAGGTAGTACCTAATTCCAAAGGCTTTAATGAAAAATGGTTGCCTACATGGTTTACATATATTGATTGTGGCTAGTAGGTTGGCGTAGGGTACCGTATTTAGGAATGTGAAAATAGAACCATGTTTACCACCAGGCAGGTTTGATTACTCTAAGAAAACCATGTTCATCTTATCATGAAGATAATTATGAGTTACTACTTATTTTTATACTGAATAGAAATAGTTACTTACTATGTTGTATACAAAACTATGGAGCTTAACTGACAGAAAAAGTGAATAAACCTTTGTTAAAAAAATCTTATGATGAGAAATAAATAGGCATTTGCAAATTTCCACCATTTTTTTCCTATTTAACAAGGATATATGCCGCTCGCTGACAGTCTGGTGGCATTTCTTTTATATAAATTTTAGTGGTAGTTTTGCAATAATAATTTAGACCAATGGTAAATTTGCAATTGTCTCAAATAAATATGTTCCTTACTTCCTGTGGGTTGCGGTGATCGACAGATGTAATGCAAAAGGGAGATACAAACATTGCCTCAAAACCCTGTACTGATCAAGAATGTTGCTACTGGTCAATGAAAGGCCATCAATTACGGAAGAGATTGGCAAGATACTAAAGGCTTAATTGTATCCAATCTATGCTTGGAGCAGCAGGTGGTCAAGGAGTATTTACCCTGAGTAGCGATATGATCTTAGGATTGCTGGCCTGTAATACTTCTTGTACTCCTTTTTATATGGTGATTGTGTGTATGTGTGTTTGGCTATGTGTATCTTAAGTATGAGCTCAGAACGATTGTATCACCTTAGTGTGATTGACTTATTTAAAGTTTTATTATTAAAAAAAATTAAAGGCACAATTCATACAAGAGGTAGTACTTGGAAACGGGCCGGGTCGGGCACGGCCAGAGCGAATCCATGCCCGGCCCGAGACCCACGCCCATGCCTGCAAAGCATATAGAGCAAAACCTCATGCCCGTGTCTATGCCTGGCAGGTACCCACTGGGCGTCTGGGTTGTGCACTTTCGTGCACGCCGGTTGCCGCCTACTGCCCCGCTTCCGTGCGTCATCGCGCCGCCGTTGCCGCTTGTGCCTGTTCGCTTGCCACCTGCTGCCCTGCTTCTGTGAGCTGCCGTGCCGCTGTCCCTTGCCTGCACCGTGCGTCGCCACACGGCCACGCCGTCGGCTCCCATGTGATGCTTGCTACCGTCCGATGTCCCCCGCCTGCGCCGTGCGACAGCACGCCTCCTTCCATCGTATGCTCCCGTGCGCTGCCACATGACTGTGGCACCAGCTGCCGCCTGCTCCTATGCGATGTGCACCACTGTCTGCCACCTACTCTCATGCGCTGGTGACCGGCTCCTGTGCTCGTGCGCCGTCGCCGCAAGTGGAGACTTGGAGAGGTCGGAGAGAAGAAGATTGGGATTTGAGGATTTCTAGCTAGGGTTTCGTTGAGAACATGTATATGGTTACCAATAAATAGGCCGAATAGGCTATTGGATTATTGGGCTACATCGATGTGCTCCATGAGGGAAGACAAAATAAAACTATTGAAGGCCTGATTGATATATATAGGCTATACAATTTTCGAGTCGGGGATTGGTTACCCATGGGTGAAATATAAGCTGGCTGTGCCCACTAAATTCGCAGGCATCGGGTCGGGCATGTCCACGGACAAAAAAAAAGATGCCCATGCCCATCGGGTCGGGTATCCGCGGATACCGGAACCCGTGGCAATACTGTCATACTTAAATCAGTAGTACGCCTTGATCGATTGACTAATTATGCAACGGTAAGAGAAGGCAGTAAAAGTTGAATGTTAGCAACCCCAAAAGAGAGCAAGTAAGGTTTGTAAGATCACATGATAAGGTGGAGCAAGCGGAAAGAATAGAGGGGAAAAGCTACTCTTCATGCAAGATATAGTCCTACATGAGCTTCAACGCATGTGAAAAAAAAAGGTAGATTCAAGCAGATGAGTAAAACAAACTTATTGTAATAATGTATAGTCTATAGGTATTGTGTTGGTGCGTGTTTACCTAGTGGATGATACGGACAATTAGTATTACCAACAACGACAACGAAATGTGTTAGAGGAAATGGCATTTCTCACAGCAAAGATGGGTAGCACGAATGCACACCGTGTAGGTTCCTGTGGTCCTACCTCTTGTGATAACAGAAGTTTGATGGAGGGGTGATGTGAGCAGGGTGACTTAATTTTCAGTGACTACGATTTAAGGAAAATATGTTGATGGTTAGAGAGTAGGGCTAAGCTGTACGCAACTTTCTTGTATTTTACTATATCTTAGTGATCGATAGACCTCTCTAGGGGTTAATGATCTTGCTGGTGCAGATCAATTTTATTTCATCAATAAACCGAGAAACAAGCAAGAATAAGATGAAACAATCTAAACTGGAGTCATGTGTACACAAGGTAAGTTGGAGTTATGTGTACACAAGGTAAGTTGGAGTTTGTAACGGAAAACGACAATCTAATTAACCTATTACAACTTTATCCCATAAAAGTAGCAAATGCTGAACTTGAATGTAAACAAAACACCAAGCAAAACCTAACATAAACTTAAGGTTTTATAGTTGAACAAAGTCTATGTGTGGTGTGGCAACCAAGGACGTGGAACGTGGGTATAAGTGCAAGTGAAGACTACACAACACCGTTGTCCTTATATTTTTAAGAAATCTTCTAGAATTGTTTCCTTCATTGTGGACGTCCCAAATAGAATTTGGAGGCAAGGTTAGATCTTTAAGAGATTTCATGAGCTTTACATTAGGTACTTATAGAACCTAAACGGATGTATGGATCAATGGTTTCTCTGTTGTCCTTATAATTTTGGATGGTCTAGAAGGTCGAAATGTGATCTTGAAAATGTCACATTTCAAATCACTCCTTTTATGTCCGATGAATGATGGGGTGGCATTGGTGAAGACTTAGAAAATGTGTGTTGATATTTATGTTCAATTAACTTCACTGATCCTCCGTGCATGCCATGCACCCATGCTCTTTCTTGTTTTGGTTTAATCCATGTAAGCACTTGTGAGCTGGTGATGTCCTTATCAATGGGTCATCAATATTCAAAGTTCAGATAGTTACTTGATCCTTAGTAATAGGTACTAAACAAAAATATTTTCATTACTGGAGGCCAATCCACAGCTCCCTTCGGCAGCAGAATATTACTTTGAGAGACTTATTTGTAGAAAACTTTTGAAGAGGAAGATGACGGCACCAATATCTTTGCATTGGGAGACGACAAATACAATTTTTAAACGTTCAGTGTGACTTCTCACAATATTCACTACTACTCGTTAATCATGTACTATTCATAATTAACATCCCGTTATTGCTATTGTTGACTATACATGGCTACGATATACTCGTGTTGCACTTACATGGTTTTTACGGTTCTTTCTAAACTTACATTTGCTATAGTTCTAACCTTGGACAAACCCATAACAAATATATAGTTCTACTCGTACAATTTTGACAAACCTCTGTATATAAAGCACACAACCTATAATTACTTCAAAAAAAGGTAATGGCACCATAGCAAATATCATGCCACAACTAGTAGAGACATCCACCACAGTTCTTCGTCTATTCACTTTTATGAATTTTGACTTTTTACGTATAATGTTTGACCATTCATCGTATTTAAAAAATTATGGAACTAGCATTTATTTTGTTTGTTACTTACTTTAAGTACTTTAAGCATAACTAATTATTTTTTATATTTATACAAAATTTTTAAATAAAACAAAGGGAAAATTAGGGTCAAAAGTTATAAGGAAAAAGTCAAAACCCTTACATCGTAAAAGAGATGAAGTATTATTTATGTAACGGATGAAACATAAAAATATTATATTTTCCAACAAGTTTATGTGGTGGCCAAAATGATTCTTCAAACTTACAGAAGCAAAACCACCAACCTATCGATTGCTGTCTGGATTTGTTCCTAAAGAATTTATTCTGACCAACTATAATGCTAACTCTATATATAGGTGGGAGACAGCAAAGCTCCTTGCCAGTCGCTTTAATTTCACCTACTATTACAATACCATTAATTCTTCAAGATTACACATATAAATCTAAGCTACTTGGATTACACATATAAATTACACGTATAAAAGGAGTAGTTTTTAAATTAGGAACGGTGCGGTAAAAATAAGGCGGGTGAAGTTCAACTTTAAGGCCTTTTCTAATAGCTAGAGATAACTGCCATCTAAATAGTTTAAAAGATAACTTCTTCAATGATTTAATTAAGGGACTATCTCTTGAACAAGAAATAGCTTTTATCTCTTCTCTATTAGAACAAGGTCAATAAGGGAGCTCACTTGCTAGCTCCAATTTAAATTGTAGCTAACATATACAAATATACAATACATTAGCTATTAGGTTGGCTTCAATTCTCCCATTCTATTTCTATGTATTTAATGTATTTATCTTGGAGTTTGTGTGGAACTAGTTCTTTCATGAGAGTCCGTCCTTCTTTTTTTTCTATTGTCTCTCTCCACATCAGCTCGTAATTGGCTTAGAGCCCACTATTATATCTGCTTTTAAAAATTATATATGATGACTTATAGATAGCTTTTAGATTGTCATTGGAGAAGGCCTTAGGGTCATAAATGGTTTATATTGTAATGGGTCATCCAAATAGTCAACTGAAACTGCAAGCACTAATAGTGTATAAACCATATGCCCGAGGGCATGCTCTTGCTTGTCTAAGGAGAATATTTGAAACGATGATTTCGTGCACTCATGGCAACCTCAAGCACCCAGTGGTGGAGGCTCATTTGGTTGGAGGGCAACTTCAATATGGTGGTTGACGTGCGGTTGGAGGAGACCTGAGACGTTGTTTTGAGATCGCCGTGTTGCTCAACGATACATTTATGTTAGACATGTGCCGCACCTAGAATGAGAGGTACTCTCTGGTTCAATTAGCATTCTGATGTCTCTACAGACTTGTTTGATTTCTAATATCGATTATGTCAAGGCACAGGTAATAAATGATTAAAATATGACATCTCAAGTAGACAATGAAAATCACAATTTGTTAATGAACTCTACAACCTGTTAAATCCCATAACCAACGTGTTCATGCTATTGTAGAGAAGTCAAAATATTCCACTGGTATACTGGCATTAACAACCAACACTGGTTGGTTTGGTACAATCTTGATATCACCTCAGTATCTAGCCAACCATTTGAGGTTGTGTGTAAAAGAAAACCTTTATAATGGAAAAGAGATAAATGTCTAAGAGTTTATGACTATAGTTCATTTCTAATTTATATCGATGATCGCCACTTACAAATAGTTAGAGATTCCGGCCTAATCTCTACCGGGGTTACCTAGCACGAAATATTACCGTATTGATTAGCTAAAACGGTAGAGATTTTCCCTTGAACAAATAACGGTAGAGATTTTAGTTGGCCTTGCGCAGTAACCTGGCAACGGCTGCTTGGACCGGTGCCTGAGACTAAAATTTTTAATTAATTTTGGGGCCAAAATAATCCACATTGTGTTAGAGATGTAGAGCATTGACTGCCAACAATCAACAAGGACCTGCCGTGCAAACTTCTGCCATGCTGCAGCGGAGACTTTGAACGTATTGTTTTGGTCTTACAATAATCTACCGAATTTGAACGATACGTACGTACATATTTTGTCAGCTGGCTGGGAATTGGACAGAACTGGCTGGGAATTGGAGACAGAAAGATGTTTATGTTGGAGTATACTGATGGTGATATCGATCAATGTATGTTCTTTTCACTTCAAGGCCATAGTGCAGGTATGCACATCCAGTACAGCACGTCAACTGTATCAGGAACAATACTGTCAATTTGTCACAGAACTAATCCATACAATGCTGTCAATTTGGATCCGATCAATAGGCAACATCAGCAAGGCCATAGCAATCCAATTCATCCGGATCATCAAACTGAACAACTGATTACACAACAAATACTTGAGGAAGAGGAGATTAGGCCTTCATTACGAATCTGTCAGCAGTTCTTTGCGTGCAGAAGTGATAAGCAGTGTTATGCCCTGCTTCCCTTGGCCAAAGCTTGAGGTTTGACGAGAGAATAAGGGTCTGTTTGGGGAGCTTTATTCTGAGAAGCAGCTATTTGATAGTCAAATTCTGAGAATCTGGAAAAGCTCTGAAACCTAGCTTCTGACTTCTTAGTTTATTTTCTAGAATCGATGTAGACCATTTGGGCAGCTTCTGGCAGCTGTAGCTTTTCGGAGAAGTTGCAGCTAGAAGAAGCTCCTCCAACAGGCCTTAAAGATCAGGTGGAAGGAGACGGTGCGTGCAACAATCAGTGCATCACGCGGACGTGGACGACGCACTCGGACGGATGCCGTCGCGAACATCACGTAGGAGTCGAGCGCACAGAGGAAGGCGCCCTTTGTTTCGTGGTCTTCGCATCGATTGGAATTGCTATCGGGGATGGAGAAGAAAAGTGAACAATGAACGAAAACGCTAACGCACCATAAAATTAAGATTGCTTTTTATAATAGCAGGGAAAGGTGAGAATGTCGTAAGGTGAGTTTGTCTACTTGCCATCCTTCACCATCCGATACATTATCAGTGGACCCCGCTGTGGCCACGCTTACAATCTCCTCTGCACCCCACGCCGCACAATCTCCTCCACCGCGGCGCCGCAAACCCCTCTCGCTTGGGGGGCTAACCCGCACCTAGTTACGCCCCCCACACGCACAAAAAGGGCCCCCTCTTCCTCCTCCTTCCTCCCCTTCCCCCCTTCTTCCTCCTCCTCCAATGTCGGCATCCACCGCCTCCCCCGCCCCCGCGTC
>CM002479.1:8806729-8819959 GCA_000325765.3 Leersia perrieri
CGCACGGCAAACGGATGCACGCACGGCAAAATACCGTTTTCCGGTAGTGTCTCTCTCTCTCAATCTTGCCCGCCCATTCTTCGATTCGCGATTACATCGGCGCACCTGGGCCCTTCTGCCGCGAGTTCACAACTGACTCCTTTTCAGTAATCGCTACCTTAGATTCCTTCGCCGTTAGGGCCTTAGTTGTCATGGTCGCTGCTCCGTACCCCTCCATTGCGTGCATGAGGGTTCGGAGGGAGCAGTGGCGAGGTAATTTTGCCCAGGAATCACATGTAGGCTTAAGCAAGCAGCGTTTGAAAACAAGGACATGAATTCTGGTACCACTACTTCACGCTTTTGCTTCTTTTCCTTACAGAAGATGGATAAAATTATAATCCGTTGGCCTTTAGTCTGTTTTTTATTATTTCTTTCATTGATTGATTACTGAATCCGCATCCTACACCATTGTGTGTGGCAGGGACTGTCAGGTTATGGCCATGGCATTCCAAGTCCCTTGCTGTTCTATGATTGATACTGTATGGCCATGTAAAGATCAAAATGGTTATGATACTTAGATGTGTCCACTGTCCAGCGTTCATATGTTCTCGTTTGCTTATGCAATTGTGGGTAATTCATAGAATTGTTATTCAGGTGGAGATGTGGAGTTTGAAAAGTAAAAAAAAAAAGATTATCAAATTAGTGTCCAAAATGGTTGTTCATACTATATATTGGTAGGTCGAGATTATTTGTGAAATTTATCTTGGAATAACTTTGTACTCACATGTCGAGACGATATCATAGAGGAGAATAAAATGAGAGGAGAATAACTTTGTACCATGGACAGCAAGGAAGGCTCATCATGTAAGAACAAAGTGCCATTTATCTTTATCAGAAACATTAGTCTTAACCAAGAAGTGCTATTCATTTTTTAACAGGTGACTATTGTGAACTTTGTAGGATTGCAAGTTTAGAATAATTTATATTAGAGTTTGCATTCATTGCAAATCATAAATAAAAGATTCTTTTATAATTGGTTTGTCGAAAGTTGCTCCATAATATCTCTGAATGTCACCGTGGCCAAACGACCTTTGGCCGTTGTCCACAAGCCCACAGGTGCTTATGATATATATTTCATAATCTAGATATATCTCAATTTAATTTTCAGATTGTAAATATGTACAACATATGGATCGAGTTTCTTGTAATAGCTTCCTGCAATGTAATTAAAACACATGTTCCTTGTGGGAATTTGAACTAGTAGCACCGTAGAATTCAAAATTTCGTTCTTAATATCAACAGGCGTAACGATATCATCTCCCTAGATTAGTTGGTTCAAAACATTTCTATTTATAAGTGCTAAGAGTCAACAGTGTGATTGGTGCATTTATATTTAATTTCTGGTTGTACAACACTCATTAAGTAGTCCAATAATTCAGTTCATAAGATTTCAATAATTTCGGTGGACTGACCCTTGTTGAATTGCAAACAATTACCTTTGCGTATGTCTAGCATTTGCAGCACATTACATGTTGCAGAAATTTAGAACATATCCGTCACGCATGGATAATATATTAGTACTATGTATCATTTTCATAGCCATCTGGTTGATATTTGCTGCGGTGCACGTAAACTTCCCCCTTATTGTTGCAGTGTTAAATATGAATTTATAAATCCAAACATCCACTCTTGATTGCGATGATTAGGCAATGCAAATTTTCATATACCCATTATACTGCTCCAACCAAAAATTAATAAATCAAATTCTTTCATGCAAATAAAAATTATCTTGCTCACAAGGGTGACAAGTATTGCAAAAGGTGCTATTTAGCATGCTACTGTAAGCTTATACATATAAAACACATATCTCCTTTTGAAGTGTATATGATCTGAATCCTTCTGCCAAATTGAAAGTTTCCGTGTAGTCTGAAAGTTTTTGTACCGTGGTACCCGAATGTTTGCTTGAAAAAAAGAGAGGGAAAAACCGGGTCGATTGGTTGCTAACAGAAATTTTAATGGAATTGATGGAAGGGTGACGACAAATCGGTGCACCATCTTCTCTTCTGACGCTGGATGACAGATAGCCGGGCTTAAAGGAATCGTTAGCTTCATTGTCTAGTGTCGGTGCGCTCCATCGACAATTAGTGCCACTGATCCGACAACACTTGTCTGTTTTGTTTGAAGGCTTCTTCAGGTCCGACATTACTACCTAGCAGCTCAGATGACTAGCTTTTAGCCGTTTGATTCCTTAAAGCGTGTAAATGCTCCACGAAAAATAATTACGACCTGCAAAACGCAGCATATATGGTTTGGCCGAGTTATCGCTAGGAAAAGTAGTTACTCCTGCGTTGATTTTTTTCTTACAACGTTTAACCAAGTGTCTTATTCAAAAAATTATAAAATTATTATTTATTTTGTCCACGATTTAATTTATTATCAAAAAATTTTAAACATGAATAATCATTTTTCCCTCCCTCCCATGACCCGTGGCCATGACCCGTGGCCCCGTCCTTATCCGGCTCTCAGCTCTCTCCCTCCTGTGACCCCGTCCCGTCCCCTAAGTCCCAACTCTCTCCCCTCACGAATCAGGGAACGGCGGCGGCCTCGGGGCGGCGACGACCAGGCGACGATGCGGGAGCGGCGGCGACGATGACGACGACGACGACAGCGGCGGCGTGGGAGCAGCCGAGGAAGCGACGGCCCGCCCTCTAGATCTAGACTGGAGGGGGCGGCGGCGGAGGACTGCGGCCTCGGGGCGCGACGAGTGGGCGACGGCGCGGCAGTGCTCATGGCGGTGGCGCTCATGGCGGCGGCGCTCATGGCGACGACGGCAGGGTGGCCGGTGGCCGGCCGCTTTTTGCATTTTTTTATTTTATTTTTTTCCTCATTGCGGGCGGGCCGCCGCGCCGCCTGGAATGCCGCCTGTCAATACAGGCGATTCGTCCTCGGCGATAGCCGTGCCCACCCGCAATGGGCGAAATGCCCACCTGGAATGGGCCTTTCTGGCCTAGTGTCATCCACCGCCTCACGCTATATCATTGTCACTCCTGTGTTCGTAACAGCCAGTTGTCCCTAAGCTTACTACCAGAAGTCGTACTCTAAGCTCGATCGAGACCAAATTTGGCTCTGCTGCACATTTCCTCGTTTATCATCACTAGATATTGCCCATGTCCATACTCAAAGGTGCCAAATAAGTATGGTGACCCTAAACCCATGAAAGCTAGTCTGATAATCATGAGCCCAGAGCAGCCAGATCTATGATCGAAGCAACTAGATCCAAAACATTATCTAGTGACAACTAGATATGGTCTTCCCATGCTTCTCCTCATTGCCATTGTCCCCGTGCTCAAGGAGGGAAGGGGTAGAGATGAGGACGTACGTGAGATATGGAAGGCAAGGTTTGGGGAGAGGAGGGGTAGGATATCGATAGTGCTTCTTTGATAATAAAAGGTGGCCTTCTCCGGTTTTAGAGAAATTGCACTAAGGTCCTTAAACCCTGTCATTTTAAATTACATAATAGCCCCTACCTTAAACCATTTTTTTTTCTATGTTAGCCTTCCTCGGATTTTAATTGAAACTCCACCACAAAGGAGGAGAGGGAAAGAGAAAAAAGAGGTGATTGAGGGCAAGCCGAGAAAGAGGGGAGCGGCTCCAGGCTGAAGCTGGGACGAAAGCTAGCACAGGATGTAGGCGGCTCAGGCGTTTATTATGTGCAATTCAATTGGCATCACCGATGGATCGAATAAAATTAATACCGTAGTATCACTGCTGGATTTTATTGTTTAGTACCAACTTTTACTGTCAACCAGCTCTCACTGTTGGCTGTATCATGAACTGACAGTATAGTAAAATAAAGTCACTATCACCAGTACAATAAATCAGTTGTGAAGGTAAGGATAGCTGGATAGGTGCATCTGTCTATATATGTATGTAATCCGTCCAACTTAAAAAACGTAACATATCCAAAACTAATATTCATAAATAAATCGTCCAGAGTCCAGACACGGAGAAATATATGCAAATTCATGCTGGTCTGGCATGGCAACACGAAGGTGATGATTGGACACTATCTCAACAACAAGGAAGTCGAGACAACGAAATCAAATTAAACACAGATACATCCATCTGCGAAAATGGAATCTGAACAATCCGAACACACCCAAATCCCTGCCATGAACATATGGCATGGAGGCGCCTAGCCGCACTGATGCCGAAGCCTGCAGGTGGCCGGGCTACTAATGGCAGTAGAATCTTCTGTCGCAGCCGCGGCTGTAGTGGTCGCCGGGCGCCGGGCAGCGGGGGTAGCATGCGGGTTTGTTCTCGTTGAACGGTTGGTAGGCGACGGCGGCATTGAACGCGACCAGCAGCAACAGCAGCAGGAGGAAGACGACGACGCGGTGAACCGCCGCGCCGGTGGTTGTACCTTGCTTCAGTACCATTCGTGCTAGCTAGCTAGCTAGTCGATGGTGGTAGCTTCGACCGTCGGAGCCTCAAGATTTTCCCTGGTTGGGTTGATAGATATCTGTCTGCGAGAGAGTGAGATGAGAGACTGATATAATGCTCGATTGATAGTATGATTGCGCATACTGCGGCTATTATATATGCATGCAGAAATAAAGATATGGCCATGGAGTGAGTACAGGATGGGACTTCTAGCCTAACCATAAAGTGTGGTGTGTAACAGTAGTAATTGGTTTTGGCATGTTGGGTGCATATAATTGAATCAAGGACTAAGTTTCATGGAATAGTGTCAAATAATATGCCAATGGTGCTAACAGACATGTGACTCACTATGGATAGCTTGTGACGGGTAGGGTGTACTAATCGGTACTCCCTCCGTCTCAAATGCGTAGTATCAGATGTGATATATTTTAGGACTATGAATATGAGCATAATATCTGTTTAAATTCATAAACTAGAATGTGTCAAATCATGTACTAGGTTCTTATATTTTAAGACGGACAAGTATTTTCTATGCCTGAAAAGATTTACTAAAATTATTTCAATTTCTGGTCTCTTATAGGCTCTTTGGGTCATAGGAATAAAAAAGCATAGGACAGAAAAATGTTAGAATTAAAGTGGCATATAGAGTTGAATCATGAGTAACGTTTGAACCATTGAGAATTTTGAAATTTACAGCTGAAAGAGAGAGAAAGAAGAGGAAAGTTTTCTGTAAGAGCCAACCTCTAACAATCAACTAATTAACCCCGACGACCTTCGATGAAATCCGTGAAATACATACATAACTTGCTTAGCCAATGGATATAATTTAAGTAAGATTAAAGCATTTTGAAACTAATGACCATGGTGACTCAATTTTCTAGCTCCCCTATTAACAATCCTCCAAAATCCCTATGAATTTCAATAGGAATCTCAAATACCCGTTTCTTTTCCTTTGTTTCAAAAGAGCACTTAAGATTTCAACCTACAGGGCTATTCGTTTCACATGAATATAAAACCATATGGATAGAAAAAAAATTTGGAGGATTGAGAATACACATACACTTCAATCCTGATTTCCTGCAGGAAATTTTATGAGGTCTAACCGGATGCAAGATTTTCCTTGTTTCTTGCCTGCAATGGGCACAAAAGAAAATATTCCTTTCCTATTCCTGATATTGAATCTTGCAAACGGAATGCTAGTAGCAGAAAATAATCCATTAGGAATAACATTGTTTTGTTTCACCCGTGAAACTTTCACGAAAAGGTCCAAAAAGTTCATTTGTTCTAAAGGAAATTTCATCTATTCTAAGGGAGCCCTAAATTGCAACTTATTTGAAGGTTGTGGAATGTGGTGGGGAGCACCAACCCAGGGATGTAACTACGCTTGCGCAGAAGCACGGCGTCCCAGAAGTACCAGCGGAATTAAACATTTCATCAGACCCCGCCCTTGAATTTGACCCCAGCCGGCCAGCAGCCTCTTAAGCAATTCACAAACCGCAGATGTTTGGGGCGATTCACAAACAGATGCTCGAAGTTATATTGGGAGATGTTGAATTAGACAGAACATGGACGCGAATGAGATGTTATTTATTACGTTAGAACTAAGCAAGCTTAATTAGCCAGTACCGCGTTCTTTGCTGCATCGAAGGCTTCAACCATCAATCTCACAAAGCAACATTCCATTACATCTCACAGCATCAAAATTATCAAGCTAAATTAAAGAAACTTGATAGACGGGAAGTTCTCAGATGTTCCAGATATGGTTCACACCAACAATTCACTTAAACAGGTCCAGTACAGAACCATAGTTATCACATGATTGAAGCCTATCCATTGCAAGCACCGAACACATCAGAAAGCTTTTCATTCATTCATTACAGGCTTGTTCTCACTGGCCTTAGGCCTCTGCTCCTTTGGCTTTTGCTCTTCCATTTTCCTGTCATCCAAAAACAAATAAGACGAGGAACAGCATAACACAACAGCAAGCACATGAATGTTATATGGCTGATGTCAATAGCTTTGAAGCATACATATGTTTGACACAACTGACTATGCATTAAAAAATTTAAGGCACACGAAATAAATAAGGTTCCTTGTTTCGCACCAGAAGTATCTGACTTGAAGGGTTGCTTTACACCTCCACCCAACCGCTAATTACATCAAAAGAGCATTGAAGAAGGGAGATTATTTTCTGTTTGAATTTAGGTTGTTATAGCCAAAAGTATTCAAGGAAACTTATTTCTTTAAATTGTACCTTACAAAGCCAGATTAAACCCTAGGTCATTTCATTAAACTAAAACGACTCATCCTAAGAGGGCATGAAACATAAGGACATCCTGTCAGCTTGCCGTACATTAAAAGCACATGTTACAGTTAACGCCTTCTACTATCAAACATGTATGGGTTCTATGGGTTAATGATTTACTCGTTAAGTAGTCGCTGTGCCTGTAACAGGCGGAAAATAAGAGTAAATAAGATTTACTTGGTAAATAATCGATGTACCTAACAGAAAAAAATTAAGTATTTGGTCACAATGGCGAAAGCAAAGACTCTAATGGTGGGCAAAATTGAGAAGTGGCAAATGTTAGAAGTGAAACTTACTTAATGCCAAAAGCTAAATTTCCCATTGAAAATGAAAACTTCTAAACTTTCCAACCTGATCTAGAACACCCTTATGATCATGTAAGAATATGAAATAAGTTTTCCATAGAAAACCATTTAGGATCTTCAATAGGCATTAAAAAATGAGTGAATTGCACTTTGGGTCACTTTATATAACCATGGTTTCACTTTGGACCACCCTCTAACCAAACTTTTCATTTTGGACTAGGTAAGATTACATTTGTTGCACTTTGCACCACCCCTAACTATTTTCTCGAGCACATCAATGAACTTAAGAACATCAAAACCTACACACCGATGATCTTTCTCGTTGATACATAGGCTACCACTTGCCGTAGAAGAGGCTAATGCAGCTAGTGCAGAGAGTTAACAGTGGTCCAAAGTGAAACAAAGGCAATCTTATCTAGTCCAAAGTGAAAAGATATGCTAGAGGGTGGTCCAAAGTGAAACTAGGGTAATAAAAGAGGGCAATATAGCCCAAAGTACAATGTCCAAGTTCCAGGCATCGAGATGAAGGCTATCGCTATACAGGGCCCATATTTCAGATCCATATGGGCATGCCTCCAGTTTCCAGCCCCAAGCCCAATTGCTAGGTTGCATCTGCCATTGCAGATTGCGTCAATCTGCAATGGTAGACCTAACAAAGCTTGGGGCTTGAAAGTGCGGGCATGTTCCACAGGGTATGCACATATGCATTTAAATATAGGCTTCAAATTAGAGTGCTTATAGCTAGAACCATTGCAGAAGGAAGATTGTTTTCTTTTGAATTCAGGTTGTTATAGACGTATTCAGAGAAGCTATTTCTTTAAACTGTACTTCGCTTTTACCAAATTAAGAATTTAAGCCTCATCAAACTAAAATGGCTCCTCCAAAAAGGATACGGAAAATAAGGACATCCTGCCAGCTTGCCATACCTTGAAGAAGATGCCAATTCATAAATAGTCTCTGCCTCTAACAGTGGAATTCTAACATGGTATTTAGCCATAGTGGCAAGACCAAAGTCTCTCATGGTGGAAACAGAGAAGTGATAAAAAAAATAGTGGTGAAAGTTAGAAGTGGATGTTAATGAAATGTTAAATTTTCTCGCTGAAAAACTCGTAAATTGTCAACCTTAATTTCGAACACCATTATTATCATATATGTCCATTTGCCAACATTTAGCGCTTTTGTCAACATTTGTCAAATGCAAACTGGTATAATTAACTACTTTAATCATCAAATAATGGAAGACAGAGGTCCATTTGTTGATTTTTTGGAGAAAAGGGAAACTACTCCATGGCTCAGTACTTGCTAAGGACAACATCATGGCACAGGAAAAACTTCAAGGTAAAAGACAATAACTATTCTATTTTTATCTATCTTACACTTTGATAAGCCATGTTTTTTTTTTCTTGAAACAAAATAATCACAGCACACAAGCAATTGCACTAAAAACGGCTCTACCAGACCAAATGTTGTTGCCTGAAAGGGTGCCGCTACCTGTTGCGGCATATATAAACATAAGCAGGTAACCCTAGAGAACTTATCGATTTGGAGAACATTGCTCACCAACCCCTCAACTCTTATCAATCTAAACCAGATCAATCCAAACGCCTAACTATCCCATTAAGTGCTAAAATAACAAGCCACGTCCATCCGTAGAAATTTTTAGGGCAAGCTTCGAACGCTACAGCGATTCGAATCCCCTCAACAAGAATACAACCAATCGCGACGGCGGAGCCGATCCGAGGGCTTCCACTAGGGAGGTGGGGGAACAGATCGAGAAGGCGGAGGAGGAGGAGGGAGGAGGGTGTCACCTCTTGTCGGAAGCACCGCCCTTCTGGCTGAGGAAGGAGCGGAAGAGGGGGGAGTTCACGTCGTAGATCATCTTCGCCTTGCCGCTGCTTCTTCCTCCTCTTCTTCTTTTTCGCCGCCGCAGGAGTAGCTAGGGTTTCACGGTGGACGTCTGGGAGGTGGTAGAAGGGTATGAGATAGCACGGGATGCTGCTTCTGTATAAGAGAGACCTTCGGTGTGCATCGTATGGCCCATCTCCCGGCCCATCATGGCCCAGTGCGATTTGTTACTCGCCTGGCCGAAGACTGAACGAAATCGGCTAGGGACAGCAACTGCCATGGAAGTCCTCCGACTTAAATTAGAGGGAATCTTTCACTTATACGTGTGTCCAAGGGTGATAAGGCTCACATACAAGTGGAAGAGTCTGTCTAACTTTTAAGTTAGAGGATCATCTCCACATGTAAGTGGAAAAGCCTCTTTAACTTTTAAGTTAGAGGATCATCTTCCGCCATGGAACATCAAAGGAGTCCAAGCATTTCACGGAGTACCCAACGGCTAAACTCTGCAACACAGATTTCGTAAGTGCAAGTCACAAGAATTTTAGGTATTAACCGTGACAAAATAAATCCAGTTTGACTTGAAAAAGAATGTCCATCCTTAAATTCGTTTTCACAGTGAGGAGCTTTTGGGGAAAAAAGAAAAACTTAAGAGCTCATCTATATTTGTTCTTCTAGATGCTCATTTGAATGATCATGCAAAAAATATTCCTCTTCTATATCTCTATGCACTCCAAGAGACCATTTATACTATATCATCCATACTCTAATCTTTTATATTTTAATAATATTTTTCAATAACTTCTCTTCTTTTCTTCGTATTGCTTGCTTCAAATATGGAGTGAAGACCTCCATATTTAGATGTTCTCTCCAATATGAATAACGCTCTATTTTTAGATGATGTGATAGAGTAACTCTTAGAATAACATTTTTTTCAAACATACTCTATATTTAGGATAGAGGATAAAATAGATAAGCTGTTGGGTTTGATCTGAACCTATTGCCATAACAAATTTGAGATGTTCTCTGTAAGCAATATGCCACATGATTGTTAATGGCCGAAAGAAGATTCAGAATCCTACAGACATTGATCACCCAAATTGTACTCAGCGCAGAAAAGTATAACATTAATTACGACAGGCGAGTAACCTATAGATTACAACAGTTCTGTTTTCGGATGCAGTTAATTCTTCAAAAAGTGCTAAACTAGATAATACATCACCGTTTTTCTCCATATGCACTACTAATGGGTGGGTATTGTTTTCTGAAGCATGCACAGTCGAAACTCTCATCTTCGTTAGTCTTCTTTTACAAGTGTGATCAGTCCAGTATTATAATGATGAGTGCAAGGCCATCGGGTCTACCAAATTACATGTCGCAAAATCACTGTTTATGTATCGTGTATTCTTTCTGTAGTCATTTTTGCAGTCATCATAATGTTGTATGTACATCAATCACCAAGGGAGTTTGTAGCTGGACGCTTGCATTAATGGATGAGCAAAGTATGCCCCCAAAGTTAATGCAGTGATTGCGAGATATGGTAACCGGATGAACTCCTTGTAATAATCATTGGGTAGTTTCTGTCTTCCCTCGATAATTGCAGCAAAAGGAATAACACTTGTTCTCTGTTTCAGAACTTCAAAGGCTTCACCATAGCGAGACGCCAACCTCCTATCACCATTCCAAACACCAAACAGATGGTGACCAATTAATCCAATGGAGGCCGCAACAGCAACTGAGTTGCCAATCCACAAAGTGTGGGCTAAGCACCAAATTACCTGTCCAACCATCTATACAATGCCACAAGAAAACCATATTAAATACTGGAAGTCAAACATGATGAAAGGAAAGAAAACAGATATACAACATAGATTTTACACTCAATAGCAGTATAGCGCTAAAGAATTTCGTGGAATATATCTATAAAATATGGATCTCCAGGGAAATTACCTGTGGATGTCTAGTGATGCGCATAATTCCAGTTTCCCACATGTGGAATTTTGGCTTGTCCACAGCTGCCACCTCTAGAAGATTGAAAGTAGATGGATAGAGAAAGAAGAATGAGATGAAAGATGAGAACCAAATAAGCTCATGGAGGCCAGAAATGCCCTGAACTTGCCATAACTGAATACCATCATACCGATGATTTATAAAGTACACCTGCAAGAAAGGACAACGTTCTAAGATACATAAAAAACTTAGCCATTGAGATCTGTCCAAAGAAAAAATATTTCAATCACTTACAACAGTACTAACTGCTAAAGGCAGTGATATTCCAGCAAACAGTACACGGTAAGCTCGCTCCCCTATTATTTTCTCACCAGTTTCACGTAAGCTTGCCATACCACTATGGAAGATGGCAAAAATGATAGTAAGGAGCAGCATAGTGACCTGCAATCAATAGTCCTTCAGTAAGCATATCTATCTGTTTTTAAAATCTTATACAATAGATACAGACAGGCAGCAGGTAGACACAAAATAGAAGGAACAGCAAAGCAAAATGGTAGACACTGGCTGTTAAATTTAAGTATATCTAATTGGTCACGTTACAAGTTTAGGACCTACATATCTAATTGGTTTTGAATACCATTAAAAAAATGCTGACTGCAGGCAAAAAAAAAGAAGTCTAGCTTGTATCTACTGAATGGATTATGAAGTCACACGGATATAAGGTATTCTTTTCCATATTATTGGCTTTTAAATTTCAGTATGCTGAATGTAACCTAGATATTCTAACTGAAAAGGAAATTATTACTTCTATGCGAACAATAAAATCATAGCTTTATAATACCATCAGTCAAGCTTTGATAATGTTATGGTGAGCCTAATACCATATTTCAGCAAGCACTAGAGTTATTTTCTCGATGGTGCAGCAAACAAAAGAATGAAATATCTCTGTCCAGAGTTTTGCAAATTTGCTTGTCATTGATTCTTTTAGGGGCTCCTCTGCTCGAAAATAAGTAGAAGCTTATTTAAGTCTGGCATGGCATATCTTTACACTCTGGTAAATTAGTAGGAAAGAAAGTTGCAGTTTAGCCCCAACTATTGGGAACTACCAATAGTTGTTCAGCAATCTTTTGCACTATTTTAAAACAAGTCAACCGGCAGTCGATAATAAATGTCAGATAGAATTTTCTTCATCGGAAGTGTAATTGAAGCGGGCCATGCATTTTTAGCCAGCAACGGATTTGAGTGAATATTGAGGCTTAAATCTATTCATATGTACAGTATCACATTACTAGGATAACTCAAGAATGATGATGTTTCTTATTTTATTTAAAAGCAGCATCGAGCTTACTATTGTCCATAATTATGGTATCAAAAGATTTTGAGTTTTCCATCATATGTAGAGGTTTGCTATATACCCAATTGGTTTCTTGTAAATATAGGGAGGGGATGTTCAGCTTCACAGGCATCAAGCCTGATTCGTCCGAATTCTGATTTGTTACGAAAACTAGCAGCACACAAAAAGTCAATAGCACATTCAATTGCTTCATAGGCATAAAAAGTCAATAGCACATTCAATTGCTTCATAAGGTGTTGAACACTTGAACTACCTACATGCTACAGAGCATCAAAATGGAATCTGTATTGGTTTGCCATTACAGGTTCTCCAAAACATGCATATTTAGTCCATCCTTAAAAGGGGAGATCCTTTATATTCGAGCAATAAAGCTGAAGCATCATATTCATGGGCTATATAACAAGGCAGCAATATTAAGTTTGGCTAAAAAGAAGGAAGTAAAGAGACTCTCCCTCCCAAAGTACACGAGATAAAGGATGAGCAATAAACAATCCCCTCCATAAATTCTAGCAGCAGCAACAAAATTATACCAAAAGTATATAGCTCAGTCAATGGTCGTCAGTTATCTAAAAATTGGAGGAACTACTAACTGTATCACTGTGCTACAACTAGGCGACAGACACAAGGTTAAGTAAAATGGAAGAAATTATCCGCACTAAAAGCACCGGAAAGGGGGTAAACGATAAGGATATCTGCCTGCGCGGCAGCACCTCGTGGCTGTCGGAGACGGCGGCGACGGCGTCGAGGAAGCCAGTGCCGACCCCGGTGGCCGGGTCGATCCACAGCACGTTGAGCCCCCACAGCACGACGGCGAGTATCCCGCCGAAGTAGGCCCAGGACGCCACCCTCTGGTCCCCAAGGCGGAACGCCGCCGAGTCCTCCCCGACAAGCGGCGCCCCGTCATCCTCGCCGTCCGAGTCCCCCTCCCCCGCTCCGCCGATGGAGGACGACCCCCTCGCCCGCGGCGGCCGGACGGCGGCGGCGGAGGAGGGAAACAGGAGTCGGGCCCCGAGCAGCGGCGGCGCGGAGGACGCGCGGCTCGATGGGAGGGG
>CM002479.1:8821711-8842943 GCA_000325765.3 Leersia perrieri
CTAGTTTGTACTTATATATATCATATTGCAATATTATGCTTGAGCTTGATGTGCTAGCTTGTATACCTATCCTTGTGCTAGATTGTGGACTATATTGCAATACTTATTCTTATGATAGTTGTGCTCGAATTAGCTTTCATATCTTGCTACTAGCTAGTTTTCTTTGTGCTTAAACTTGTTGTGTTTTCTCCTTCGAGAGAACTTTATAGACTATCGGATAGTCCGGTGAAAGCACCGGAGTGTCTGGTAAAGTTATTCTGTTGGCAATAGAACATTTTTACCGGAGTATCCGGTAAGCATTTAATTCCGCTGCGAAGTATTTTTCAGGCACGCCTATTCACCCCCCTCTAGGCGACCTCAAGGTCCTTTCAGGTGGAGAGAGCGGGAGGGGATGGGGGACCTAAGTGAGAGGGAGTGGGGTAGGATAATAAAATAATATAGTAAGGGGTTGTCCAAAGAGTAGTTTCCAGGTATTGTGTTGTGGTCTTATTCTATATACTATATGTTAAGACAACGGGTAGGAGTGGTTTCGGTTGGATCTTTTTTAAAAAATAACGAAAAGAAAAGGATAATTATAAAAAAAACTGGCCGTAACTTTATTTGCGTGGGTAACCCTTTTCGCCACGCCAAAACGGGCGGTGCAGCGAAACAACTCTGCTGCGCCACATGCAATGGCGCGGCAAGCGTGCCACCGTGGCCCAGCCTGACTCGCCCCACCAGTGTGGCATCGGCGCTATCGCGCCACATGCTCTGGCGCGACAAGCTTGCCGCGCCAGGCGGGGTGGCGCGGCAAGCGCAGCATACGGGCCGCGTGCTGGCCTCCTCTCCCTCTCTGCTCCAGACCGAGCATAGCCCGAGCTAGCTCCCGAAGCTCATGCGCCGCCACCCCCAAATCGACAGCCAAATCCATCGTTTTGAGGTGCGAAAAGTGGGGGGAATCGATTCCAGCGTCATCCCTAAGGTGTTTCTCCAATTTTTGCATTGTTGCACCATTGGATTTGAGATATATTTAGTTCTTTTGGTGACTTAGAGTTAGGATTAGATTTCGCAATTTAGACGACATAGATGTTTATGTTGATGGATCGGATGCTTATTTGGTACATAGTGGATTCTCTGCCCGTGATTGTGTCGTGTAGAATTAGTTGCATGTTTCGTGATTGAGATATTGTTGATAATGTATATGCAAGATATGATAATGTAGGTAGTGTATGTGAGGGTTTTGAATTCATGCATATAGTGTTTGTGCGCCGATAATGACTATTGTTTATGTAGGTGGACCGTTTAGTGTATATGCAATATGGTTTGTTCATGATACGTGAGTTTGAAATTTGTTGTGCAGGCTTAATGTCGAAGGAATATTTGAAGTCCAGGGGTGGTGTTACCCCGATGAGGCATGGCCAAAGGGTCCTGTGCCTCCGCCACTCCCGGTCCCATTGTGCTTATGTGGAATTCCTGCTATGGTGAAGCAATCAAGAAAACCAAGAACAGCTGGACGAGCCTACTATGTGTGCAGGGATAAGTATTATAGTGAGTGTCCATGTTACTTCTTCCAGTGGATAGATGGTCAGGACAAGTATGACCCAAGGATACGTCTATTTTCTTATGACGAGAAGGAGTTGAAGCCATACAATGAGTTCAAGCGATGGGTTCCTCCTCCACCAAATCCAGCACGAATAACAATGGAAGAGAAGTCGGAGGCATCGTGCATCCATGTGAAGAACCCACCACTGTGCCACTGTGGGTATCCTTACAAGCTGCAGCGCCCTAACATTGGTGTTCCTGCTAAGTTCACACCTTTCTTCCGATGCAAGCTAAACACTCATGTTAGTGTTGTTTTGCTATGTTTTCATTATTCTGTCCTGCTGATCGTTAATATATTATCTAAATTTTTATTTTTCAATCGTATGTGTAGGATGGATGGCCTATGTGTGACTTTCAGGAGTATATACATGGTCCGAAGTCTTTTTGGCCGATGGATGAGGAGGTGCGGTTGTTCGAGACAGGGAAAACACATTGCCCTTGCGAGAGAAGGCCCCATCCCCATTGTAAGTGCGGGATTCTGGCAACCGTCGGTGTCGTACCAAGTGAGCTTGGATATGGGTATTATTGTGGGAATGCATATGGAAAGTACTAGGTAAGGAATAAGAATATGCATCGTTTGATTTACACATAGTGTAGTCTTAGTATTGTAGTAATGGTTATAATAAGGTTAATATGTTGCTAACTTATGTAGGAGGGAAGAACGTGTAATTGGGAGGATTTTCCAGGACGTACAAAGTTGAGGCAACAATTGGGGAGGCAGTCGGAGCCACTAAAGATAACACGATAGAGAAGATACGGAGGAAGTTGAGAAACAAGTATGATATTCCCCTCCCGGAACGAGAAGTCGAGGCCATGCTGTCTGAAGATATGAGGCGTCACAAGGGTCAGCCTGCACGGGGGTACTACACCTATGAAGAGTGCATCACATATTGGAGGCTGCACAGAGAGAAGTATCCAGCGGACCTTACCCCAGAAGAGAAGATTGCAAAGAGGCACAAGATTGAAGAGGAACGGGAGAGGCAAAGAAGGCTCTCGAAGGAGAAAGCTCGTAAGAACCCAAATACTGTGTATCCATATGGTACATGGAAACATTATTTCAAGACGGTAGAGGATAGAGAGAGAAAGGCCAAAGAAGAGGAAATGGAGGCGTGCTCGAGATGCACAAATGGAGGCAGTGAGAGCATTTGTTGCCAAATTGCCTTCGCAATTGCCTGTCGGCAAGAAAGGAAAGGAAATTGCAAATGATAACCAGGGAACTAACTGGTATGATGGTGGTGACGATGACTGGGGCGACCATATTGCATATACACTAAACGGTCCACCTACATAAACAATAGCCATTATCGGCGCACAAACACTATATGCATGAATTCAAAACGACAAAACACTACATATACATTAAGCAAGCAAAAACTCACATACACTACCTATATTATCATATCTTGCATATACATTATCAACAATATCTCAATCGTGAAACATGCAACTAATTCTACATGACACAATCGAGGGCAAAGAATCAACTACGTACCAAATAAGCATCCGATCCATCAACATAAACATCTATTTCGTCTAAATTGCGAAATCTAATCCTAACCCCAAGTCACCAAAAGATCTAAATATATCTCAAATCCAATGGTGCAATAAGGCAAAAATTGGAGAAATACCTTAGGGATGACGCTGGGATCGATTCCCCCACGTTTTGCACCTCAAAACGATGGATTTGGCTGTCGATTTGGGGGTGGCGGTGCATGAGCTTCTGGAGCTAGCTCGGGCTGTACTCGGTCTGGAGCAGAGAGGGAGAGGAGGCCGGCGCGCGGCCCGTTTGCTGCGCTTGTCGCGCCACCCCGCCTGGCGCGGCAAGCTTGTCGCGCCAAAGTATGTAGCGCGACAACGCCGATGCCACGCTGGCGGGGCAAGCCGGGCTGGGCCACGGTGGCACGCTTGCCGCGCCATTACATGTGGCGCGGCAGAGTTGTTTCACCGCGCCGCCCGTTTTGGCGCAGCGAAAAGGGTTACCCGGCGCAAATAAAGTTGCGACTAGTTTTTTTTTATAATTATCTTTTTCTTTTGGTTATTTTTTTTAAAAAAATCTTTTGGTTGGTCATGATCTTAAGTTTGCCTCCTAAGAGTATTAGGACATGATGTTATACTGTCCATGCGTATAACAATTACTGAATAACTAAAAGTTAAAGTTGACACAATTCAATGACCGATATTTAAATTTTGTTTTTTTACTCCATATATTCTCTCAGCTGTATGTACAGACATTCCGACAATAGAATGCTTTGAAATACTTCCAAAACCAAACCAACAATCAAATATATGAACTTATATATTAACACTGACGTTAAAT
The DNA here is from genome assembly GCA_000325765.3 of Leersia perrieri. Lineage (NCBI taxonomy): Eukaryota > Viridiplantae > Streptophyta > Magnoliopsida > Poales > Poaceae > Leersia > Leersia perrieri. Next base: position 8,825,610 of record CM002479.1, read on the forward strand.
TGTTCGATTGTTGTACCAAGATGATTGGAAATCCTATAAACATATATAGTTCATTCCCATTTAGCGCAGTTATTGCTATTTTGCCGCCGGGCGGTGCATCCACGTCGCCTCAGTTCTTTTATAGCGTTGGATCTTAGTTGTATGGCCTTGATTTTATCAGTTATGTAACTTGTCAAGCCCAGTGCATCAAATATATACATTTTTTTAGATAATGATCAAATATATACATGTATGTATTGCCATATGCTATGCAAATTAATATCATGAGCCATTAGCATTATAAAACTGACCAACTATCAGCCTCTACAGCTTCCGAAACTAACCAAAATAAGACTAATTAATGATTTAAGAAGGTGTTGATAGCCTTAATTAACACTGTAGGAATCTATAGCGTGTTGATAATTTGCACCCTATAAGTACCCACTCAGTAAAGTGTATAGCTTTTAATCTATTCTCCTATATGTTTTTGTAAGATCAATCCATTTCTTTGCTTACTTCTCTTTCTTGAAATTAAGGTCATTGCTAACTCGACCATGGTCTCTCTCCTTTCAAGCTAGGTGGTGACTGAGGTGGCAAACTATCATTTCTCCTTTCAAATTTCTCTTGGTTCACACCTTAATATTTTTTTCTTCAAAAAATAAAGTTTGTCCAAGTCTTCCCATGTCGATTTATATTGCAGCAACCTTGATAATAAACCATCTTGCAAATTAGATCATATGCATCATCAATAGTTTGAGATATAGGTCTTTAAAAATCCTGCAGCAATGCGTGGGCACCTTCTTATATCAATATGCATATATGGGTGTGAACGTAAGGCGATTGCACACGTTCGAGCTCCAAGCTATGTATATGAATTATTGTGACATGTGGGTTCTCGCTCTTTGCTCTTGTAGCTGATTGCAGTGACATCATCATACCCAATATTTGACAATACCGAGGCACTTTCGCTCGCATCACTTTGCCCCAAGGGTGACTTGCGTGGCGGCGCGGCGTCCGGCGAAGCCCTCCCCTACCACTCCTCCAATTCGTCGCCGCGTGAACAGCCAATGGCAAAGCTGTGTGGCTACAACAATGGCGGTGGCAGGGCTCTTCTCTTCTCCGTTGCTCGTGACCATGATGGCTAGAGCACCGTCGGTGCCCGGAGCAACTTGGAGCATGGCGGGTGGCGTTGGTGTCCTGGTCCGACACCGTTGTGGCCAGATTCGACACCCCCGCATTCGAAGCCGACGCCCCTGAGCCTGGGAACATGTCATGGATGATGACATCGAGTGGCATCGTGGTCGTGGGCGCTCGGGGGCGGCAGCCCAGATTCAGCCCTGGGGTGGCGCGGGCTCACCGGCGTGGCCGTATCCGTCGGCCACAGGCCAGATCTGGCTCCTCCAGGCAGGTTCTGTGGGACGATGATGGTGCGCGGGTGGCTATGACGTGGGGACGTGGAGGCAAGGTGGTGTGTGGCGTTGTGTGGGCTACAATGGTGGCGACGGTTTGCATCGTTGTGGGGACGCGACAACTCATGGAAGGCAACACGTCGCTGCATTCCCACGCGGCACTGTGGCGCTGGGAGGTGTTGCAACGGTGGAGTTGTGGATGCCGGCGAGGCTATGCTAGACACTGGACATACGTGGTGTGGGTCTGGGCTGTCACCGACGGCGACGAAGGTGACGACGTTGGCAAGCCATTCGGTCGGTGTACTTGGCATTGCTGGGAGATGAGCGCTAGTGGCGGCCATTGTATGAGCTTGCTCATATGAGGTGGACAGGGATTAGCGAGGCGAAAGCCTTACATGTCTTTTGGTTGGTTGACAATGACGACGCCTTTAGGCACTGGTTTTCTCCTTGAAGGCATTGTTATGTTGCCCCTCTCTCCGCACATTTGCAAGTAAAAAATATTTAGGTCTTCGGATGGGCAGTGGCAGCGTTTCACATCATGTCCTTGCCCCTCTCTCATGCGTAGTTGTTGGCGGACGTGTGGATCGGCTTCACAATTCTCGAGCTAGGGTTGTTCAATGAGGTCTTTGTTTTCTTGTTCTGCATCGTGCTTATTTGTGAAGAACCATCTCTCATTTTTTGTTTTACTAGGGGAAGTCGGAGTTGCTTCGGTGTTTGGGGTGTGATAAAGCGGCAACGATGACGCTTTGTATTCTTATTCTAAGTGGGTTGGAGTTATCCTCAAGTGCGGAATGGTGCTTTGTTGAACTTGGATGATGTCTGTCATGGTAAGTCGAAGTTACTTGTTTGTTTTGGTAATGACCTTGGTGACGATATTGCATCCGCTGTGAAGTCGGAGCTACTGTGCCGTTAGGTGGTGAGCTTAGCAACGATGACACGTGGCTTGCAATGTTGGAGCGTTTGCAGCATCGCCAGCATGTTTGACATTGATGCTATAGGGTAGACTCCATTGTGACATAGTTGCTAGATGTGTTGGGTGTGTGGGGTTTGCCTGGTTTTTCCTCTCTTTAAACCATGCATGGGAGAAGTATAGCTTTTGGGCCTGGTTTTCTTTTATAAAATAGAGTAAATTCTCTTTTTCTAGTTGAAAAATATAAACAAAGTTCCTCCGTATTTTTTTTAAAACATCCCCGTACCCCCCGCGGCAAGCCCGTTAACCGACGTAAAATACACTCTGCTGGTCAGTTGTCAAAACCGATTTATATAGTACTACGTACAATCTTATCAAAGATTCTTTTGACATGTATTATCAAAGATTAATGTTCGTTATAACGATAGTAGGGAGCTGAAATTAGTAGCGAGATCTTTGGAGCAACTTCACACCAATTATGCGGATTCAAACAATTTAACTTTCAGAATGCAAAACAAACTTCAAATGAAGACTAGGCAACCCTATATTCTTCACTTCCTTGGCCTTTTTGGGGTGCAAGAAGCAGGCAACAAAAATGAACACAAGCTTACGTTGAATACAGACATGATCTCGCAATGTAAACTCCAATACAAGATGGCCGAGAGGACAATTGAAATGGTGAAAACAATGACTCAGATCGCGCAGCCATGGCCGATTCCTTTATTGAACAAAAAGTTTAGTCGGTAGAACATAAATTACAATTATTACAATGAAGGCAGATCATTATTTCCGTTGTTTTCACCATGCACACTTGCACAAGCAGCAAGTCCTGCGCTTACTCCCCAATGCCTAGAAAGGAAGAAAAGCAAAAGGAAATCGAAGAGATGTTGAATCCCCGATACAGTCAGTTTGGTAAGTTTTGTCCACTGCAGGCCACCTGTATAACTACAACAAAGGGATCAAGGCACATCATTCACCGAACCGAATGTCAGGAAGTGAGTGTATCTTGTGTGTGTGTGTATGGTAGGGATAAATAAGAATGGTTGCCCCATTCATTTTCACGGGGCATGCGGGAATTGGGGGGCAAGCAAGAACTTTTTTCTGCCTGATTGTGATACATGATGAAACACCGGTGTGTGGTGGTTCAGAGAAGCAGCAAAAGGATGGACAAGGACCTGTACAGCTTCAGCTCTTTGAATTTGTTGGAGATAATTACTGAAGAGTCAAGAATGGGAGGTAGCATGAGGAAAGGCCGAGGAGGGCTTATGATGCCTCTCTCTCGGCATTACCATCGCCAGAGGGTATTTGCTGGGAATCAGACTGAGGAACCCGGTGAGACCTTCCAGAGCCTCCATCAAGCAATCTTCCTGAATGCCCTGGCGAAGGTGACAACTGATAGTGCATAGATGACACATCACCTGTTGGTGATGTTGCACTTCCATACATAAGGGTTCCCATAGGATGGTCAAATTTGCAATTAGGACCAAACTTGCAGATTCCATAACGAGAATAAAAGGTGCAGACAGGTTCTCCCTGTTAGCAGGAAAGAGAGAGATTATTAAGAGTAATATACTCCAAAAAGACAAACAGTATCAAATTGCGGATAGCTCAAATACTATAATTATTGGATAGTACTAATAGGCATTGACCACCAAAAAAAAGTGCCCCATGCCAAAACTTCCTAAATACTAAGTAATGGAATTTGCATGTGACATATACCCAGTATTAACAGCAATTTTCAACTAATCTATAGTACCACACTGGAAGAAAAATATGCACCAAAGCAACCCTTAGGCAATGAAGTTACTCGGCAATTCGGCATAGATATCCAATTTTCAACTCAAACAATAACTAAACAGTAACACGCAACTGCCAAATTGAAGTTGGAGAAATAACAAGCTTGATCCTGAATAATACGGAGAAGTTAGTACCTACACCACTTAAGAAAGGCTTGTGGGGGGCTTGCATGAGTGCATGAAACTTCTGGCTATGTTTTTGTCTCTCCTACATCATTGATCAGCTATGAGCTATCACCAGTTCACCACTAACACCAATATGACATCTACAGAGTACATACGTGTTGCTGCTACTGTGGAGATTATATGAAAGTAAAATTGCTGCATCTTTACTTCAGTATTAGCACTGTCGAGTGTCGATTCAATTTTTACACAACATGAATACAACCAATCTTCAGGTTATAACCATTTAACATGATAATTCTTCCTGAACACTTTGCACCTAAGGTTAGTACCCTAAAAGGACAGGAGACAAGACACTACAATATAATATGCAGGAAAGTTTGCATGGAAACCATTATAAATGATATGCTTTTCACAAAATTCTGCTTGAGAAATTTTATCATAGAAAATACTCTTACCGGGCGTAGTGGCAGACCTAGTGAATTCAATGCACAGTTTGGAGCAGGTACCAGCCGCTCTTTAGGGTGATGAAACTTGCAAACAGCACCAAACTTACAATCTCCAGTTTTCATGTAGAATTGACACTCTGGTTGATCAGGTCTCTCAGGAAATACGTTTTCCCCTTGTACGTAAACTCCGACTGGAACAGAGCCTGCTTGGTATGATTGAAATACCCCATGATCTCCCATACCAGCTGTTTCATTCTGGCGTGAGCCATAGTACTGAGTGGTTACAGGTGTTCGTTGCTGGTCATCTGGAGATGAAGAGCCCATTTGTGCCTAAGAGATAAAATGCAGTCAGCCAAAAAGAGTAGTGCACTGAATGATGACGAGTTCATGGTTTCAAATAGTTTGGAAGACGTGTAGGTAGGGTAGGGAACACACTGCTACGCTGAGGAATAGCATGTAATACATATTAGGATACAGAATAATTGCATAAACTGAAGTATGAAGAGTAAATAAAGAACATACAGCATAAGGATTCCACCCTGGAACTTGAACAAGGCCCTGGGGAACAATTACTTGTGCATAGCCTGAATGGCCAGGCCACCTGGGGCTTGCAATAAATGATGCAGATCTTGACATAGTCCAGTTTGTTACTCCAGGATAAGTAGGTTGACCAGGAGAAGTAGCAGACTGTCCAGGTGAATACATAGAGCTCCGCACAGCAACCATTGTATTAGAGGGCTGTGGATGATGAAATTTACATGTGCTTGCAAATTTACACTGCCCAGTTCTTAAATAGTAAGCACACTCCTTCTCACTCTGCAGTAATAAACTGCAAGTAAATGAAAGCTAATCATGCAGGCATGCTAAGAGGTAGAGAACAGTTCTTATGGTTATATAACAGGCAATCAGTGACAACTAAAATTAAAGAATTGTGGAACAAACCGGACGCATCGGGTAGCCTAGAACATTTAATTGTACACGGGTTGCAAGTGCAGCCTTCTCTCTGGGGTGATGAAATTTGCATGTTGCACCAAACTTGCACGTTCCAGTTTTCAGGTAGTACTGAAAGAACAGAGAATATGGGAAATCTAAGCATAATGTTCGTGTTTGATGTGCAAGCACCAAAATCAACACTTTACTACACACAATTAGTCAAAATATTAGTAAGAGATAAAGAATAAATCACAGTCAAAGGATGATAAAAAGATCAAGGATATGCTAAGTTTTAAAAATAAAATTCCTTTATACTCCCTCTGTTACCTAATGTATGACGCTGGTAGTAGCTGATAAAAACGAAAGGCTAGTATAAAAAACTCACAGAAAAATGTGTGTGCAGCTAGATTATTTATGGATTAGGGTAAAACAACAGAAAAATATAAAAAAGCTTGGGCTGCTGGACCAATAAATTTCGTGTAGGCCAACACAAATACTCCTAAGCTAGGGGAGTTAACAACAGGAAATGAGTAACTGACCATTTTTTTAATATAGATACCGCATTCTGTGTATTGAAGTATTTAACAATTGTCTAACATGGACATGATAAAAATTTTGTATAAAAATAGAAAAAGATATGCTCTCTGAAGAGCATGTAACTATTACATCATAATAACAAAATATCAATGTTGATTCTTCTTAATACATACATATATACTGTCATAGGAGTGGTGATCTCCCTTACAATGTAACGTGGTACTGATATTATACATAAAATTTATTATTTTCAAAGCCAATTCCTGTTAACTCGAAAAGAATGTAAGCAAAACCTTATGTTTTGCCAAATACAAAGTTGATGGGAATTGTACTGAAATGGCTCACATTTATAATTTTTTTACTGACGGATTACCAAGGTTCTAAACATAACTTAAAACTAGATCAAGCATCTCAATTCTAAACAAGAGTATCAATAAACAGTTGTACCTATAAAGCAATACTATTTGGATATTGAAACCCAGTAACTGTTAACGCTAAATCAATCATACACCACATGGTAAAGAAAAAAAATGATTTATGAAATTAATAAAAGATGAAGTACCCACTTGACACTCAGGTTGACCAACTCTATAAGGATACTCTCCATTCATCCTTGCAGCAGCAACAGCCTGAAATTTTTTGAAAAAGAAAACTAAGTAAGGACAACAATAGGCATGAAGCTACTCTTTAACATCCAAACAAAATCATGGATGTAGGATATGTTTTTTTTTTTGAGTTTAATGTAGGATATGTAATATCATACTCTTTCTGCAAATAGAGACATGGGAACCCCTGGGGCACTTAAATTGCATTCTAATTTTATTTTTATACATAAATAATAATAATGAAAAATACACCAGCTAGCCTTAAATCCGCATTTTTTCCACAGAAGGAAAAGGGTATGGAACAGGTCCACAGCGAAGAAAGTGTGATTTCTTAAATCCATCAAATTAGAAATTTAGGATTATACCATCTTCTTTGATATATTTAAAATGAGTGTAATCTAGCTAAATTAGTGCGCAAATAACTATATAATAGGGGTTGATATAGTTAACTGAGTGACTAAAGAATCCGAATTCTTTGATTGAGTGTCAATGCAAGCTGCATAGACTCAAAACAAGTTGTGGCCCAATTTAATTTTGGAGCCACATTCAGCCTTCGACATCTTTCCAAGCAACATTATGTTACAATCTGAATGACTAACATCACTATAAACAATGATGTAGAGTTTTATGGAAGCAATGAATGGCCATCAACATTTGTTGGTCTCTTTGTAACTTGTTTCTGTAACATATGGACCCAACTGATTCTTAAACTAAAAAATTCACCAGCTAAGAATTTAAAAGAAAAATAAACATCATGTGCTTAAACAAACATAATTCTGTTGAAAAACTAAACATCGTGTACTAACAAACATAATCCTGTTGAAACAACTATTTTATACCATAAAACCAATAAGTTCCCTGTTATATCCAAATTATGAGGACGAAAAAGTAACAGATGCATCATATCAAAACAAATTGTCCTTGGTCAGATGTCCAATTAACAAGCTACTTAACCAATGCTATGTATATATGCCTTGTCTGGCCTCTTTATTCCACATCAATTAGCTATGCTGAGGGTTTCTCACCCTGAATCCCATGGTATAATGCTGGCCAGTTAGTTTAGGAGAAACGCATGGCATTCTTGAAACATTTTCGTCATATATCTAATAATAATTTTTAAAATTATTCAGTTCAACTTCACAACCTGAATATTAGCTATACACTTTCTTCCAAATTTGGTAGAAAATAAAACGATGAATTGATGGAACACCTAATGCTTACAAGGAAAATTGTTATGGATTGGCCTTATGGGATAAAATATCATAAGTGTAGGGAGTAATCTGTAGCTAGTTCTAGTTTTAGTTGATTTAGGATTATGTTTTCTATTCCTAGTTTGTCTTAGATTTCCTAATTATTAGATTGGCACCAAGTATATGAAGGGGCATGGTATTAGTATTAGGGACTTAAGCAATAAAGATATTCAAAAGGGGCTTGCCCACCCAAGCGAGCCTCGATCTTCCAGAGAAGCCAGCGACTCAAGGGTGATCGGCCTATTGACCATAGGCTTCCCAGCCCAAAACAGTTAAAATTTTTTCTGTGAGAGCCCTTCTCAGAAGCATCAACTGTGAAGTCGACAAATATCACGTAGAAAGGAATGAACGCATAATTCATGGGGAAAGTTGTTCCAAGGCCTTACATAGGGCTCAAGGTATTGTCTATTTTTCTCTACCCCTTCTTACCCTGAAAAACATAATGCAATGAAAACAAAGAAATAATGCATAGGTCATTTTACCAGCTTTCTATTTGGAGGATGATTGAATTTGCAGGTCATCCCAAACCTACATAGTCCAGTCCTCATATAATAACTGCAGTCTGGCTCTCCTAGACGCTCAGGGTACGGAGCAGATTCAATAGACTCTCCTCCTAAAGTCATTTGCCACATCGCTTCTGCAACATCATTGAGAAACGTTCTTAAATCTTAACAGTAACCCTGTACTAGAAAGTTGAAACAACAAGCAATGCTGAATTTATTCTCTTTAATTGGTTAAAATATCATGGTTAACATTTGATCATCCATCAATTCAAGTTCAAATCAATTTGTTTAGAATAACTTTGTAGTCAAAGAACAGAAGCATGTTCTAGAGTAAAAGCAAACAAAACAACTCTGCATGCGTATTTTCTATGACAAATCCTGGTGTGGTAATGTCACCTCACTTACAAGTAAATAGAAAGCTCACATGATTTCACCAATTTGTTATGGAGTCCCCTTCCAATAATCAAGTTAGAGTTGTAGTGAAAAGTTTATGTTTTTTAATGCATAAATGAAAAAAATGAAAATTCCTAATCCTCGTAGAGCAGTACCATACTAAAAAAACCACTGGCAATATTACCCCAGCAGACACTCTTTCTTCTGATGTGAAAACTTGCTTACTATGAGAAGAGAAGGTCAAGCCATCAACAAATGATGCAGATACTAATCATGAGTAAAAGAAGACATTTGCCCATTCCACCCAATGCTTGAAGCAGAGGTAAATTACCACTGAGAGTCTGAGACCTCATGAGCCAGCAGAAAAAAAGGCCATGTTATAATGTGAACTCAAGTGGGGGAGAAAGCAATTCCACCAAAATGGTCACCTTTATACCAAAAGTCAAGTAGCTATGTGTTCATCCCCTGATTCTCAAATGTGGACCTCCAACAAAAACGCATTACCTCAGCCCATCCAATCCTCTCCTATACGAGAGCGCTCAGTGGAAAACCTCTGACCTCTCAAGGTTCAGATATCAAAATTTTCAACCCAGACTACCATAAGGAGACCACGTAAAGGTGAAATAAAAGAACAGCAATCCCCCAACCTAGCGTGGGTGCGCAAACGCACCAGCATTGAAGCCACCGACACAAAGAGAAAACTGAAAAGACAGCTGGACCCCTATCGCGAAGCAACAATCTGAAATCGAGCCCCGGTGTGTGCTTGGCTCAGACGCTCCCCCGATTCGAACCTGCCGGAGTCGATCCCCTCCGGCTGGAAACTCCTCCGCAATGCCACACACGCCGCTGCGAACCGAAACCCTAACGCAGCCTTCGAATTTAACCCCCAATTCCGCCCCCCACGAGAAGCGTTACTAAACCACATCCCTCCCCCACAACGATCGCCCGCCGCCGGTACCCGGCGCGGCCATCAAATCGTCGCCCCCACACGGAACCCTAACCAGCTACCACCCTCGCGGCGAGCGAGCGACCCCACCCGCGGCCACAAACCCAGCCGCGCGACATTGCAGCGCGCGCCATCCCCCGCACGCACCACGCACCCAGAGTCGGAGCAGAATCCCCCCTTCCTCACCTTCCGCGGCGGCCACCCCGAGGTGGTGCGTCCCGATCGCCGCCGCCGCCGTAGCCGGGGAGGTCACTCCTCCGCCGTTGCCGGCGCCGCCCTCCCCGCCGCCGACGCCCGCTCCCGCTCCCGCCGCCATCACGGCCGGCCCGGCATCAATCAAATCAAATCAAATCGATCGATCAACCAGATCGGAGGCGCGAGGAGTGGAGTGGGGGGGAGAGGAGGCTAGCCACGCGAGGAGAGGAGAGGGGAGGAGACGGCGAGAGGAGGAAGGGGAAGGGGGGGAGAGGAGGAGACAAGCGTCCATCCCCTGGCTCGAGCGGACAGCCAGTCGTTTTGTTCGTGTTCGCTCCCCCCTACCTTTTTCACCCGCGCGCTCCCAGCTCCCAACCGAAACCACCCCCCGCCGCAAAAACACCACGCGCACCCCACCCCCTTTGCACACACAAAAACAAAGCCCCGAGGTGCCACCTGTACTAGACACGTCAGCATTTTATTCTTCTTCTTTTTTACTATTTTTTAGTTTTGTGTATGTTAAGATGTATATTTTTTGGGGAAAAACTATTGTTAAGAGTGGTTGTTGATGTATTGGATATTGCAAATTGACAATAGTTTCATGGGACGGATGCTAGAAGCCCATTGACACGTGTCAGGGTTTCACTGGAATGAGGAGGTTGATCTGTTGATCATGAACTGAACTGATGGGCTGGTGTAGAGAAACAAATATTGGCGGTGGCATTTGCTTAAGTGGAGCACTTGAATTGGTGCAAGTTATGATTGGGGTGCCACTAAAACTGTCTTTTGAACTATATTTGTGCATTTGTGGCCACTTGTGTAGTATAGGCATAGCTTAGGTAAGGTACGAGTTCTAAGGAAGGAAGATGTGGATCCGGCTCCTCTGCCTTTGGGTGAAAAGGCAGAGGCAAATAGTATTTTGAGTCTGCTGCTATAGTGGTAAACAGTAATTTACCTTTAGTTACTGCACATATAGTTTTAAACAGTACAAAACAATAAAATTAGTGTGCTATTTCATTGTGCAGATTTTACTGTAGCAAATCAATCTAGTCCGTTCGCTGTAGATCGGACGACTGAGATTAGCCGCAAGTTACGGCCCTGTTCACCTCTGTCTTTCTATGTTCTAAGGCAGAGGAGCTGTTTCCGGAAGATGCATAGATGTATTTCATGGTTATTTGTGTATAGTTAATCATTTCAATAAATGCTCAAAGCCAAAGCAAATTTTTATTTTAATAATGAATTTTAAAAAGAGCCATGCAAACTATTCGTTACAAATGATATTTTTCACATCATTGGTGCCTGGTACTGGCTGTTGAAACTTTATCGCAACATTACATATTTTATTTTTATGTGGGAAAGTTGTTATACCGCTATATTATTTTTAAAAGCTTTTAAAAATAAACCAAACACGGGACAACCCTAACTTATTTTTTTCAATTTAAAAGCATGGAGCCTCCAAAGTTTTCTTAGATTGAACCTTTCAACCATCGGTGTGACATCACAGTGTTTACACACTAGCCAAAGTTCATAAACTTAAGGTGTCATGAAAAGTGGTGTAGTGCTCTGATCACAGGAGCCATGGATTTAAAAATAAATGAAGCATCCAAAAAATATTTTATATGCAAAACTTTTGTATTAGTGGTTTAATTAGCCTAGGTTGAAAAATAATATATGATTAAAAATCATAACTTAACTTTAAAAGGAATTATTTTGGTTGCGGCTGTCAACACGTTGTTAAGGTGTTGCCACAGCATCAGTATGGTGATAAGGTGCTGGTGGACAACAAGGCATCTATATCGCCTTACCAAACACATAAGATGTTCGCCTCATGCCTAAGGCGTCGTCATGGTGTTGCAATTGCATCCCGAGGCCCTATATTGGACAAAAGTAACACTAGATAAAAGAATAAAATAAATCGGCATGCCATCCCTCTCTGTGAAGGTTGCAAGAGGCGCCAATATTTGGGTGGGAGGACCCATGATAAATCACACCAGACGAGAGAAATGACAAAGTGAGGGTCCCTTAAGTTGAGGAAATGGCGAACAGAAATGGACCTTTTCATTTTGCTCCATCATCCTTGTCTCTATACTTCATCGTCATCTTCGATGCTCGGTGCACTGCATCCAATCCTATTAAACAGGAAGTATCCTACTATCTTCTCTCCCTTCTTCTATGTACTCCGCAATGCTTATGCTCTCCTTCCATTGAAGTTTTTCTCTGGTGATGTGGCCCTTTCCTATGCTGCTCTATTCTAGTGATTTATTCATTCCAGTACACGCGTTCAACTATGGTGATCTTGTTTGCTCTCCTCATGCCATGTTCTCTTCTCCCCATGCCCTCCCTTACCTCCTCTATCGTTCTCTATGTAAAATCCACTTTGTTCTTCCTCCCTAGATACCTTCCTGTGTAATTTTTGAGCCATCACCTCACCTTACGTCTTACCAATAAGATGGTAAGTAGTGAGGGATCTCTTAATTTACATCACCTTAACAACCAATGTCAAGCCAACGAGCATACAATCATTGTTCATACAAATATGTGATAGCATTTTTCGCCATGTGGTGAAAACGTTTTAATTTTTTAAAGATAAGTTGGGGGTTTTGTTATTTTAAACTATAAATTAACAAAGGTTTAACTAACAAAACTCAAAACACGTGGATCTCCTCGTGTTTTTTTTTGAGCTTGGATCTCCTTGGTGTTAGACACCGGATGGAAAGATTGAGGCAGAGACAAGCTACTAAGACACTGTTTGTTTTCAGGGATTTTTTTAGTCCTTCTCATATCGGATGTTTGGACACTAATTAGAAGTATTAAATATAGACTATTAATAGAACCCACCTCATACTCTGGACTATTTCGCGAGACGAATCTACTGAGCCTAATTAGTCTATGATTAGCGAATGTGATGCTACCGTAAACATTTGCTAATCGTGGATTAATTAGGCTTAAAGAATTTGTCTAATGAATTAGCCTTTATTTATGCAATTAGTTTTGTTATCAGTCTATATTTAATACTTCTAATTAACGTCCAAACATCCGATATGACAAGAACAAAAAAAATAGTCCCCGGATCCAAACAAGCCCTACATGTCATGTCAGTAGGATTGTCTTACTGCACTAGCAGTAATAGTGGCTGACAGGTAGGACCTACTGCATGAGCAGGGAGGATCCATGTCCATATATGTCATGTATGGTCTCACATCAAAACCACCCAAGTCTCAGTTTTATTTTGAGTTTAAAAGTAATGAAGCTGTAGGATGAACCAGACAATTGAAATTAAGCGGACAAAAGATCTTTTTTTGCAGGGAATACCATTTTTTTTAATTTTATCTTTTGAGAAAAGGAGAAACAAAGAAAAGGTTTCCGGACCAACAAAGCAACAGTGCATCAACCTATCACCATCATACCCCCGCGTGAAAACTATCGTGCTTAATAACTCGGGAATCTTTCATTTTCAGGTGATGTTGAACTTGCCTGGGTAATAAGTTAAGACTCCGAGTTCCTCTAACAATATTTTTTGACATAGTTTACGAGCCATATATTAGCCAGGTCATATTCGTCCAACATGGCTATGAGGTGAGTTTGATTTGAGCTAGTTCTTAGACTAGTTTAAATAGTGAATATGATCATAAACGGTGAGAGGGCTAAGTGTGAAGGCGATCGGCAACCATCGAGCCCCCTTCCTGGTGACGAGTTAATTTCTTTCCTCTTGGTTTATTCGAGGGGTCAATTTTGGCCTGTTGGGGTTGGGTGTTTTTTCAGCAAAAAACAGTTTATAGGATGGAATCTCAAACAAAAAGCGATAATTGGGATGTTTTACGTACTTCGGATAAGAAAAATACTACTTCAATGAATCAACATGCATCGCGCACTGTCTACGTCACGAAACGTCATCCATAATATTTAGGAGTATTAAAGATTACCGACAAAACCCATCCCATAACCATTAAACTTAACGAATAATTATTATAGCATTACTATAACAAATCATGCATTAATATATCTTGTTAGATTCATCTTGCAAATTAGCCTAGGGATTTATAGAATTAGTTTTGTTAATTATTTATGTTTAATACTTAAAAATAGTAAGATTTCGAAAAGCTAATTATTGGTCCAAGGATCAAACACAACCTATCAAACAGAGGTCGCGGGGCTCCCTCAAAGCATTCAATTCAGTGGATACATCAGGCACTTTTACGCAAGCACTTAAATGGCGGATATCGTCATCAGCATAGCAATGAAAGCGCAACGCATACGACATGCGTACGTTGGCAAATTATCAACTGCTCAACCTTTTTCCGTGCTGCTAACATGGAACTGATCGATGGTTCATGCGAAATGTGCTGGCTGTAGATGCAGACATAGATGAAGTTCAGAAACAAATTTATGAGCGGACAGATCTCTGTTGGCAACTCTGTTCTAGAAACAGTTTCCTACCAATCTGCTGCCACGTTTCTAACGTGACTTCTTAGTTTGGAGAGAGAAGAGGGGAACATATTCTACTCTACTTTGTGTATGGTTTTCTTCGAGGAGTTAGTTTGTTGTTCAGATGTAATATTATCTTCGTCTTTAAATGTTTGACATTGTTGATTTTTCTATACATGTTTGACCGTCCGTCTTATTAAAAAATATCTAATTATTAATTATTTTTGATTCGTTGTTAAATATATTTTATGCATACATATTGTTTCTATATATTTCACAAAAGTTTTTAATAAGAATAACGGTTAAACATATGTCAAAAAGCCAATAATATTAAATATTTAGGAACAAAGAAAGTAGCATTGAACAAGAGCCAAAAGACTGAAATATATGTATATACGTAGTATTCTGTCAAGGAAAAATAGTATTGTAAAGAGATCACAGGTTGTGAGATCACTGCTATAAAAAATACTTTATGACAATAGATGGATCATCGAAGTAGGCTACATAAAAAAACTGTTTCTTATGTTTATTACTATAGAACTATTCTTATTCTTTTGTATCTGTATACGCCAAATCAGATAATTTTATATGCTGAAACTAAAACTGTCATCATAAGTTAATTAAGTCACCCATTTATATTTCATGTTAATATATGAACTTACAATCTCAACCCTAGTCCACGTTCTCGGTCAACGGGTCAAGCCACCACATAGTCTAAAATGACTCCCTAGCTAGCCATCCTTTCAATCTGAGGCTGTTGGCACCATCTGGATTTGACACCGCCTCTTCGTGTGGTTGTGCAACCACCACCAGATCTAATGCATGAAGGCTTTCAACACCGATCCAACAAGACTGAATGTTCCGTCGTATACGTTTGTGCTTCTACTCCACTGGATTTTGTATCCACTTGACATAGGCTATCGGCTACCCTAGTTGCCCAAGGAGAAATTAATTAAGCCTCACTTGACAATGCAATTGAAGTCTCGCCCGATCTCAGCTAACAAATACTCCTTATGTGTTGTATTAGAAAGCGTTTTGCTGAGCAAAGTCAAAACACTTCAACTTTGACCAAATTTATAGAATAAATTACTAACATTTTTATACACAAGACAAATATACTTATAAAATATATTTAAGTGTAGACTTAATTAAACTAATTTGGTATTGTAGATATTAGTTAGTTGATTATGAACGGTCTAGAGGAGGGATGAATAGACGCAACCTAAAAATAATCGTGCAAACACTTAACAACGGAAGTCAAATCTCCGGACAGTCCGGTCTAATGGTCTGGACAGTTCGGTCGGTCCGGATGCTCCGGTAAAAACGGTTGGAGCCTCCGGACCAGCAGTCACGAAATTCCTCGAGGGAAATTTCTAGAAGGTACAGGAGGTATAGGAAGCAATACAGAAAAGGAGACAAAGACACAACGAGTTTTTACCGTGGTTCGGACCCAAAGATCCTACTCCACGTTAAGGCGCTCCGGAGAGCGAGATCAAACGATCTCAAACCTTACCCAGCTATCTCACACAAGTTGGCCTCGATCTTCAAGAAGCTCTCGGGCTAGCTACTCTCTGGACGATCCCATGATCAAGTCCCAAGCCGGGAGTCCTAGCCCGTAGTAGCACCCTTACTCTATCGATCCCTAATTCTATGTGATAGCTAAGTTTTATACTCACTTATCTCGTTTGGGAGAGAAAATCCCGTACAAACTTCTCCCGGCAACCATACGTCGATTGGCGCTTCGGGCGACACCTAACCGTCTAGGAGATGAGATCTCCAAGAGTAACAAATCCAACCAGCTAGATCTTGCCCAAGCTCCAAGTGCTCTTCAAGGATCAAATCCACGTACTGTCACAACTCACCCTCTCTTCTCAGATAATCCCTAGATCAATCTAAGTCTAAGTAAGGAGAAATAAATGCTCTAGAACCCTATAAGTGGTAGGAAGTGAATATGGCAGCCAACCTAGCTCAGTGGGAGAGGATGGGCTTAAATAGCCCACGCACCTACCCACTAGCCGTTGGAAACAGGGGGTTCGGACACTCCGGACGCTTTGTCCGGACAGTCCGGACCTTCTAGCCGTTACACCGTGACGTGTAACTGTGAATTCCACTAGCAGTTTGAACGGTGGTCCCCATGTCCGGACACTCCGGCAAAAGTAGCCGGAGGCTCCGAACAGTCCATGTCCGGACACTCCGGAC
Source organism: Leersia perrieri (assembly GCA_000325765.3). Lineage (NCBI taxonomy): Eukaryota > Viridiplantae > Streptophyta > Magnoliopsida > Poales > Poaceae > Leersia > Leersia perrieri. The sequence continues at coordinate 8,842,262 of CM002479.1, forward strand.
GATTCATCCGGACACTCCGGACGCACTGTTCCGAACCAAAACGTGCAAGTGTTGTGCATTACAATTGTGTCTCTCAGACGCTAGTGTACACTTAATCCTTTAGAGCATTTAGAGATTGATCCAAGTTCTAACTAGCCGATCCCTCTTGATAGTACGGTTTTTCCTACGACTCAAAATATAAAAGCAATCATATATCTAATCCTTTGAGCCGCTCCGCCGTACTAATCATCTTCACTTGTCAATTGGGAGGTCACTTGTCTTCTTGCAAAGCTTCACAACTTATCAACAATCATTAGTCCCTTAATTAATATCGTCAATCATCACCAAAACCAACTAGGGGTGGATTAGTGCACTTTCAGATTAAAATTTGAGTAGTTTAATTTTGGCCAAAGTTAAAACAACCTATAATATTAATATGATATGATAGGGTGGGAGTGAAAGGACCTCGATGTCGCCTAGAGGGGGGTGAATAGGTGTTTCTAAAAATTCATCACAACTTCATAGCAAATTAGAATCTCGGGCTTTTCGGTTCAAATTGGAACTTTTGATATGAAATCAAAACTTCCGATTTTAACCGAAAGTCCGGCGGATAACAAGATTAACACTAACTATGAAATTGAGGCTTAATCATATAACTTCTATATGAACCAAAAGGTGACTAGCAAGGTAGCTAAGCAATATA
>CM002479.1:8843043-8860056 GCA_000325765.3 Leersia perrieri
ATCAATGTATAGATAGAGATTAGGGAAATACTCATATAGCTCGATCTCCATCATTGTATCCTTATTAACATAGGCCTAACATTAATGAAGACGCTTATATCTCAACTCATATAAAGTCCGGGAACAACCTATTTACAAACTCATAGAGAAGGTCAGTTCCACAATGTCGGTTTGTCATACATCACCAAAGCAACAATTACCCAAATTGTTGATTATAGATTTTTCGAATCTTTTCCTTTTTTGTGATGAAATGACAACCGAATATAAAACATATAGAGTTGAGTGAAATGTATAAAATGAGCTCCCCAAAGATGTGCATATATATGAATAAAGAGAAACATATGCATATGTATAAATGGAGTTCATTCTATATTTTGGACCATCAAGAGAGATAAAACACAAATATTAGGAGTTTAGCACATACCTCTCATGTTTCCATTATCATATCCAAATGAGACTTCACAAATAAATACTCATAAAGATATTAGTCTCATATAATTAGACTTGTCATTAATCACCAAAACTATATTAAAGGCACTTGCACTTTTAGGGAGCAGTATATAACTATTGGGCCTTGGAGAGAACATAAGACTTATATGTGAGGTCACTATTTATGGGCGTGAGTATGTGTGAATGTGTGATAATTAATAGTGTGATTGTGCATCTTCCATATAGTCTAAATACAGAGGGAAAAAACGCAATGCCACGAAAATGAGTATCCATGCATACCTTAATAACAAAAAGCCAAAAACGTTTGTATACAACACACAGCCGACTGGTCGGCCGGTAGTGGAACTAATGTCTAAATAACAAAATTAAAAGAGCTTCGCTCCGGTGGTTATGTCAAGGACGTACGCCTCGGATGCTCCTCTCCTTAATCCAGTTTAAGATTTCTCACTATAGGAATGGACATCACGAGATGATTGCTACTTTCACACTGACTATATATGAAAATATGCCACTGACCTCATTGTCTCTCGTGTACATCTGGCACTCCCATCCCATGTAATGTTCTTGTACTCTCTACTCCAATGTAGGTAGGGACGGTTTATCATTCTACTAGCTGACTAGTGATCACTAGCAAGCAACTTTATTTCCTCTAGTGCACGTGAATCCAAAGGGCTGGGATTTATCTGGTCTGATCTCTGTCGGGGAAGTTGAAACTTTTAGCGATATGCTATATCATGATGTTCCATTCAAGTTTTCCATTCGAGGGTAGTTCAGTTTCCTCCTATTCTCGATGTGGCCCAAGGTTGTCGCCGGTAAACACTTTTACTCCTTCGCATGAGAAATTTCGATTGCTCCGGTAGAGTATGATGGCCCAACAACAGTTAATGGATCGATCTTTTGGTCCAAACCATCCAGGCTTTTGCTGGCCTAACAGCCATGTGCACGTATGGGGTCCCAGTTTTCTCCTGTTCTTCTACTCCTACACAGAGGCCTTACGTGGCAACCCACGATCCCACGCTATTTATTTCTCCTGCAATAAGTCAACTCTGTTTTTTTAGGACAATAAGTCAACTCTGCTGAGTTTCAAAATTGTACTAAACCAAACTATAGAAAACATCCTAATATGTAAAACCCGTCTAATTACCAATTGACGCTATAGCATGGCAGTTTATATTTCGATTTTCGCTAACGTGACATCCTAAAAAAAAGATAGAAAAAAATAAGACCCACATTTCAATGAAAGACTTTCAACTTATTCCATGCCTCCTTCTCCCTCGTTGACCCAAGACGTGTGAATATCGGCGTGGCGGGAGGATGAATGACGACACTCGAGGAGCTCAGCCACTAAAGGCATCGTCGACATCTCCCTCCACGTTCCAATCACCCTCCGCATTCTCTCCTTCTGACATAGATGGAACATTAGTGAAGCTGAGATGTAGGTGGCAGTGGCAGGTGCTTAGGCTAGGATCCTCTTCTCCATCCTTATACATGCCGGCCCACTGGAGCGTGCTGGCCGGGGGTGAGATGGGAAGTGGAGCTAGGTGAGGGCGAGATGGGAGGCGAATGTCAATGGACAAGGTCCCCCACACCCTAGCTTGGCTTGGTGACAAGGTGACCTAGCTCACCTAACTTACTCCCAAGGTTGAGCTCCCCACACCCAAGCTAGCCCCGTGGTAGACTCCAACTTTGACCATGCCGCTGCCCCTCATGATCCATTGCCCCCTGTCCTTGATGCCACGGCCTGTCTCACCCACCGAATTCCAGAAGAATGGGAGGCAGGGGTGGCAGTTGATCCATTGGAGTCCACATGGCTCATAGCGTCATGTGGTGGATTCAGCCGCACATCAGGGGTAGTGCGGTGGTCTTTCTCTCTGAGCAAAGAGTATATGTAGATAAGGGCATCAACAGTGGCACCCTCCATGCCGTGCCTTTGTCTCCCTCCCTCACTCGTGCTGGGCCGTCCTCAACCATCTTCTTAGGACATGCCGCCCAACCGACGTTCTCTGTCGCTCCACCTCTTCCTCCAACAGTTATGCCCAACAAAAGGGACAGAGATAACAAGCTCAACCATCATGCTTCCCATTGCCTCTCCACGTGGCTCTTCGGGTGGATGGGGGAGGTGGCCGGTGTCATTGGCATGCGCCTTCAAGCTCGTGACGGTTGGCGTGGTCCGAACTGAGGCCCCAATTCATCCATTCCCTAATTCCACCACTGCCATACTTCTCCGCTCGAGTTCCCACATGGCTGCCGCTTCCACTCTTTGGCCGCCAGTGGGGAGAGAGAGAGAGGGGAAGAGACATGCGATAAGTTATTTTTCTATTTGACTGGTGGAAACCACATTTTGTTTCGTTTTGTTTTGCTGACTTCAGCAAAACCTGGAAATCATTTAAACCAATTTTTATAAGATTAAGGTCCAATGCATCTGGTAGTACAGTTGATGTCAAATAGAGGGACCTAAAGCGAACTTATTCCATTTGTCGTGGGTGGGCTGGGAACTTAAACGGGCCATTTACCGTGATGATACTTGGACTGATAGTAAGACCGGTTCCAATCAAATATATATGCGAGTTGTTTCGTAATGCAAAACCACTACCTCCACGTCCGATTGACCCTCCTGTCGCTGCTCGCCGTGCTTGCCAGCCGGCATCGTAGGCACAACCCGGCCCGCCGCTGCCGCTGCCACAGCCACAGCCGCATAGGCTGCGCCTTCCCTCAGGCGACCGGACGTCCATGGCAGCCTGCACCCGCGCGCATCGCGGCCAGCAGCCGCTGCATCGCGCGTTGCGGGACCTGGCGGCTGGCGCCGCGGCACGTGCCGGTCATGCATGCTGCTCGATAGGCCAGGTGATGAAAACGCACGACGTCGCGTTCGCGCCGCGGCTGCGCTCATCGCCACGCTCCGCGTGCGTGCTCACCATCGACGGCGCCAGCGCGCTCCGAAAGGTCGCCGTCCCACCGAGCGGGGCTCCTCGGCGCGCGCCGAGAGCTCTCCTACTATGCCGCCGTGATGCTTGCGGCCGGCCGGCATGCGCTCGTGACGGATGCCATGCAAGGTTGCGCGCATGCAGCCGGATCAGGACGGCGCCGGCGGAGCTCTTCTCCGTTGCGCGCGCTCATGAATCAAGATACGAACCTCACCTCTGTGCGGTTTCTGTCATCTCGCGCATGGCGGCGGGCGTGAGAATTTCTCAGACACGGGAGCACAGGCAAACGCAGATGACGTGCGTGCTACGGAAACCAAGATCGCTGTTGGCGGGAATGCTTCTGCGACGCCGAGTCGGAGTCGGTGTTCTGTCCACATGGATCGATTTTTGATGGGAATATGGGATGCCATGCGAGTCCGTATCGGATTCGCTCCATCTCCTATCAACATAAATCCCCATCGAGCCGCAGCCTACAAAACCAGAGCAAACGCTCTTCCCTTCCTCGCTTCGCTTCTCACAATCTCATCATCACGCAGACACGCACGTACGCGCTTCTTCATCCTCAAGGAAGTAGCGCAATACTAGTTGTGCCGAAATAGTTTCGGTTTCGGAGTCCGCATCCGCATTGGAATCAAATCCCACGGCCTCCTTTAAATCCAGAGCAAACCCTCACCCCCCTCGTTCTCAATTCATCTCCCAGCACACGAGCGAGCGTTTAGTAGTTGTTCTTGCCTTTGTTCCTCCCGCCGCCGCCACCCATTACGATTTCGACCCATCCATCCATCCAGTCGATGGAGGCCAGCCTCGATTTCCTCCTCGAGGTAGGCTACCGCTTCAGCCCGACACCGTTTGAGGTGGTCACCTTCTACCTCCCACGCCTCGTCGCCAATATCACCGACCCATCATTCCACCGTGCCGACGTCTACGCCGCCGAGCCCAAGGACCTCGCACGAGACTTCGCGCCCGTGGCCAATAGCTCCAACGGCGACCGGTGGTTCTTCACCCAATGCAGGCGGATCAAGGGGAGGGTGCAACGCACCGCTGGTGGTGGCACATGGGTGTCGCAAACGAACAGGGCTATCAAGAACAGCGCCGGATCCAAGATCGGCCAGACCAAGAATTTTCGCTTCAAGAAGAATGCGAAGTACACGGATTGGCTCATGGATGAATACCACCTCTTCGGCCCGCAACAAGCCAGCGATCTCGAGCCCGTTGTCTGCCGGATTTACGTCTCCCCGAGGGCGGATCGTGATTCCGCGACGCACCAAGAATCCGCCGCTCTGCTGCGTCCTCAAGAAGTCGCCGCGCCGCTGGTTCCTGCTCCAGTGACGATCACGCAGCAGCAGCAGGCACCACCCCTGAAGAGGCCCGCCATGTCGGCGCCGGTCGTCGAGAAGCCGCCGTCCGCCAAGGTGCCACTGCCACGACAAGAACTCGCGGCGCCGTTTCTTCCTGCGCCGATGACAATGACGAAGCAGCAGGTGGCGCCCCTGAAGAGGCCCGCTGTTCCATTCGCCGAGACGCCGCCATGCCCCCAAAAGATGAGAGGCCCGGCCTCGGCAATGTGCGTCATGGCGTTACCAGCGCCGCCGCCCATGACGACGTATCGGCCGATTGATCCGTTCGAGCAACCACCACAGCCGCTGCCACAAGAGAGCAGCAATCTGAAGCCGATGGATGCTGCGCATGCTCCGAATAAGAATGGAGCTGAACGTGACAATGAGATCGACGACTTCACCGAATTTGAGAAAATGTTATTTCCTGATGATGATGAAGTCGCTGTAGCTGTCTCTCCTCCGGTGGTGCAAACAGTTGCGCCCAATGACAACGAGCCGCACGAGTTCAGCAATGAAGACATGGATGACTTGTGGAAATTAATGGATGACAAGACAGAGAAGGCAGTTGATGCGGGCAATGGCTGTGAAGGTGACGACATGAAAGAGTTTGCACGGTTCCTAGAAGACGGCTTGCTCCCTAACGATGACAAAATCTTGGATGTGTTCGACGGCATGGATGATGAACCATTGGATAATGATTTTCTCAATGTTCCATTGCAGGACTATGACGACAAACTCATCTTCTAGTTTGATCTCAAACAGTTGTGAATTGTAGTTTGGAAATTTTACCAGAGAGCACACGAAATTCTTCCTGTGCCGACCTTGTATATATCATCATGACACAATTATTGAGTTGTATTCAATTTACTTTTAATTCGAACAAATCTTCTCTTATGATATTCTAAGAACTACGTGGTATAATTATTTTCAGTTATAAACAAAGACTTTGTGAGTTGAGCCTGCGAGCACATCTTGTCTCGAATATGTTGTGCCGACTGCTATAGATTAGCAGAACCACGTTAAAATGGGGTAAATTTTGGTGAGCACAGCACTCCGCAACATCTAGCAGGACGGAGAAATTGGAAGTACTCAACGGAATAGAACAAGTACGTGGACTCGTGGTTAATGTAATTAAGAATACGTAGGAATAGAACACGTGGACTCGTGGTTAATGTAAGAATACGTAGGTTTTCTCCCAGCACAAGCTCAACTAAATCGCAGCTGTGTATATCAATCTATGCAAAATTTCAGATACATCCACATAAAAGCAAGTGAACATGTAGGTCACTTTGGTTTTACCTATTTCTTAATGGCACCATCCCTAATTAACTTCCGCATACATACCAGGATTAAGTTTGAAAATGATAATTATAGCATTAATGTGTTTTAATAGTTATACATTAGAAATTTAAATATATTATATATTAGATAAACTAAATAAAAAACCGTTGGTTAGGATTTAATATTAACTCTTTCCATCCGAGAGATAGGATAGAACACCTTGAAAGAGGTACAAGAAGGAAAGCACACCAAATACGTAAGTCAAGATGTCTACTACGTAATACAGGACGTGTGTTTTATGTGTGGCTTATGAAGAGATCCAGGGATTTTTTTTAAGTTCACGTCACATCGGATGTTTGGACGTCAATTAGGAGTATTAAATATAGACTGATAATAAAACTAATTACATAAATAAATGCTAATTCGCGAGATGATTTTTTAAGCCTAATTAATCTACGATTAGCAAATATTTACTGTAGCATCACATTCACTAATCATAAAATAATTAGACTCAATAGATTCGTCTCACGAAATAGTCCAAAATATGAGGTGGATTTTATTAATAGTCTACATTTAATACTTCTAATTAGTGTCGAAACATCCGATGTGACAGGGACTTAAAAAAAGGTTTGTGGATCCAAACAGGGTCGAAGTACTACTTGCGTGCTTGTAGTAGAATGAAACTGCACAAAAGTCTATAAATATAGATTAAGCTACCTGTACATGATCATGGCTTGCTCCAAATGAGTACCTGCTTAAATTTGTGCACCAAGAAAATGAGCGCAAGCAACTATTATCGTGTTTTTGAGGAGTATGCGTGCAGGTATTACCGCTCTTCTGAGTAGTAGTAATATATTTATTTGCAATGTTTACGATCATTCTAAGACTGGATGTGTCATATCTAGTCATAGTCATAGATTGCTACAAATAAAAACTGCGCAAATGAGGTGAAGGACCCAAACACTGTCGGACAGTGGGTCCCATGTGTCAGCTCCATCTACCACCTTCCTTTACCCCTTGTTTACTTGAATCAGTGTGGTCAAAGCGATGGCAAATTTGCAGCGCGAGTCCAACCACCACACAGCTGCTCACATGTCCTACCTGCCACCTCCCATGGCGTGGCCAGCGAGCGACACTAGCACCTCCCACCCAGCACGAGGCGGTAATCGATGGAGATGACAAGAATCGATGAGTGCTGCACGGAGCTAGAAACCTGGAAACCGGCAGGTCAAGCCTTCATGCCACCGTATCCCAGGGCCCTTGGGATTCGGCCTTTCAGGAGGCCCCAGTCCACCATGCCCTCATGGCTCCCCAAAACATGTTTCCTCGGCAGCGACTCAGGCGGACTGATCCACATAATTGAAATAATACTTCCGCCTCACCCTCGTATTCCTTGGTAGTCGGTATCCAGGCAGTGCGTTGCTGACTAGGTGGGCATGCTGAAGGCGGGAGGCATCCGAGGAGTTCGATGGGGTGATGTGGGTGTTGTGGGAGGAGTAGGACACTATTGTCCATCACATGGAATAGGAGTACCATGACAAGATGTCCAGCCTCTGCCAAGTTCCTCGGCCAGTTAACTGCCTGCCACTGATGGCCACCCATAAAAATATAAATAGGGAAAGAACAAGAAAGGTAGGGAGTGCTGACATGTGGGGCCGCTGCCCAGTGATCACTTAGGTCTTTTCATCTCATTCGCCAGGTCAGACACATGTAAAGCACAAAAGAGTTTCCATTTGGCTGAAAAAAGTGATAATAGTGGCACATGAAACAGTTTTCATGTGGACTAGGTGGTCATAGCAAAAAAGAATAAAGATAATCAAAACATTGGCTTGTGGAACCAGCGTTTTGAGTGCCAAATAGTAAATTTTCCATGCTCTTACCATGCAAGTAGGTTCTCAAATATGAAGACAAGTACTACATAGTTTGCCATTGGTGGGAACAACTACTATATGTAGTAGGACTAACTATAGATGGTGATATGTTTTTTTATGGTTGTTTTATTAGTAGTCTTTTTATTTTTCATCAAGATAAAAAGAACCCTCATAGATGATGGCTCCGAACACCTTATAGGTGACAATTTTAGGAGCCATCACCTATGTAGCGACACCTTTGTGAGGTCACATTGGTGGCAGGTTGTGGGACCCACTATAAGGTGACGGTTAAGAACATCACCTATAGGCGGCGGTTGTACATATAACCGCCAACTATACCCACGAGTATAGGGTCTATTATTAACAAAAACTACCACCGTCGGAGCGTGGACTCCTCAAGCGGGGGACCGTGGGACCCCCTTTGTTGTTCGGCCTAGGGGTGCAAGCTAAAGCCTGAATCGAAGAGAGAGGGACAACGATTTGAGGGGGAGACCCCTCGAGAGACGGTGGATTATACAAGTTCGGGCCACAAGAAATGCGTAATATCCTACTCCTGTTCTTGGTGGTTTGAACTGAGAATCTAGTTACAAACATTTGGTATGGTGATTTTTCTGTGTCTAACTCTTCTGCCAATCCCTTTTTCGTCTACTAGGGTTCGTCTCCTCTCTACTACCGACCTAGGCCTCGTTTTATACTTCATGGGGACACCACAGTGGTCTAATAACTCTCCTGCAAGGAACAGGTAACATTCCCTTTTCCTGGAATGATCGTCTTGGTCATGTCTTGTCAGTATTCCTACCGTGTCACCACACTCTGGAACGGGTACGGCAGGCAAGCTGGTGGATCACTGTGCCGTTGACTAGCGATGACGCCAGCCCTCCCTGTTGTCGATGGGACCCATCGGTTAGAAGGCAATAGGGCCCCAAGGGATGACGTCCCAGCGTAGGGCACTCATTTCCTCCCATGCGTCCGTCCATCGCATTAAATGCGACGGTGATGGGGCGGGATGACAGCCATCCCACGGTGACAACGCTGTCACCGCGCGGTCACCGAGGAAAGACTTTCTCTCTCCCTCTCCGTGCGAGAGAAGAGGTTAATGATGGGCGCCTAACGCGTGCGCCTCCCATCGCAATTAATGCGAGGTGGCAGGCGCCAGGCGTCCTCCCATTGCAATAAATGCGGTGGTTGGGCGCTCCTCGCGCACTGTGCCTGCCACGCGGCTGGGCATGGGGCGCGCTTACACATGCATGGGGTTCGGGATAGCCCGAACCTCTTCTCAAGACCATTTCAGGCTTTGGGCAGCGCGTCAGGCCATCCCCTCGGGATGGCCACGTGGCCTCCTGAAGCCCGAACCCCCTTGGGGAACTTAGCTGCTGGGCTGGTTGTGGATTTGGTCCATACGGGGAAGCGCCACGTGGGCCCTACAGGACTGGATATTGCGCTCACAGGGTACCCTGGGCCCAAATCTCCGACAACCACCTATACTATATATCCGCCACCTATGCTATAGGTGACGGTTCTTGTATACGACCACCACCTATAACTGAATATAGGTGACATTTATTAACTATTCCACCCCCTTAGGCAGGAAACATCACATGGATGGCGGTTTTAGAGGAACCGCCACACGGTTGTTGTGGAAAGGAGACACATTTATTAACTATTCTACCCCTATATTTTTTTGGCTTATGAAAAAAAAATTAGGGATTGGCAGCACCGTGGGCGACGGTCATGGGTTACAGTGTGATCGTTGGTAGCATCCTTGATGGCATTGGCAACAACGCAGTGGCACCCTTAATGGGATTGGATCTGGTGATGGAGACGTTTGGGTGGCCAGAGGAGAGGGTGGTGTGGACTGACAACTATGCCAGCAGGAATAATTTGGTGATCAACCTCAAGGAGGTGGTGGCAACGTGGATCGATGGCGATGGTGGGGCTCAACATGCCTTCTCGGCCCGTCTTGAAATGTCATGGGTGGCGGCGATGACCGGGGCATGGCGGCAGACGCAACAAGTGGAGTGGATGGTGGACGACAATGGCTGACCTGGCAACATTGCTAGAGAGCGGCTACCTAGGGAGGCAGTGGTGGCGGGTGGGAGCGCGCTAGGGGCGGGTGGGAGAGCGGCTACCAAGGGAGGCCTCAACCTGAAAAGAGAACAGTGGTCCCCGCGTAGCATTCAACCTAAGTAATCCATAACCTGCATGGGTACCTAAAATAACAACATATGACAAGAACAAGTAATAATACATTAATGTGGTTAATATACTGGCAGGCAAGAGTAACCCTAACTTACTACACGCTAGCTCATATCAAAGGCTATTTTGTGGGTTCAATTGCATAAAGCTAAGTTATTTTACTATGTTTCACACCAGGAATTTGTAAAACATTTAGAACATGAATAGATGTAAAGCATGGTGACCAACATAACAATTTCAGCAACATATCATCATCTCCTCATCATCAATCATCATCATTAATCAACATGAATCATTTCCAAGTCTCCATATACACATCCCAAATTCATAAACACATTTAGAAATAGTAAAGCTATACTCATGACACTTCCATATCAACATGAATCATTACCTCTTAACTGTAAGCACAACTAACCGGTTAGTATTTACTCTGCAGAGTTTGTACAAATTGTAACACCCTGAAAATTCTTAATAGTAAAGATCACTAAATTTTTGAACTTTTTAAAAACTTTTGCATCATGCTAGATGTTATGTTTGCCATTGCATGTAAAACCCTAAATTATCACCATGATAATTTAACTAAAGACCTACATTCAAAATTAACAAGTACAATACACAAAAATACAATTATTAATTTAATAAATATATGTACACCTGAGAAGCAAGCATGACAAATAATAAGTCAAAGGACCTTGAAGTCGCCTAGAGGGGGGTGAATAGGCATGCCTGAAAAATACTTCGTAGCAGAATTAAATGCTTATCGGATACTCCGGTGGATTCACCGGATACTCCGGTAAAAATGTTCAGTTGCCAACAGAACAATTTTACCAGACACTCCGGTGCTTTCACCGGACTATCCGATAGTCTATAATGTTTTCTCTCGAAGGAGAAAACACAAGTTCAAGCACAAAGAAAACTAGCTAGTAGCAAGATATGAAAGCTAATTCGAGCACAACTAGCACAAGAACAAGTATTGCAATATAGTCCACAATCTAGCACAAGGATAGGTATACAAGCTAGCACATCAAGCTAAAGCATAATATTGCAATAAAATATATAAATACAAGCTAGCACACAAATCAAGCACAATATTGCAACATCGTACACAAGCTAACATAAGCAATCAACCAAGGCACTATTCACAATATCACAAAGTGCGGCAAATAGAGGACAAGGAGACACGCGATTTTTTACGTAGTTCGGATCCAAAGATCCTACTCTACGGTGAGGTGCTCCAAGGAGCTGGATCTCACTAGATCCCGTGCCTCGCCATGCTACCAACCACAAGGAAGCTTTAGTGTCCAAGTCCACACGCAGATTAGCAAGTCTCCAAACGATCCCCATGGATCAAGCCTTAGAGCGATCCCCTCGGATTAAGCCCTACCGGAGAGCTCTAATCCCTCGTTGCGACTTGCTCTACCAAGCAACCTTTTAGGAGTTAGCACGGTATCCACTAACTTACCTCTACCCTTGCGGAGGAAAACCTTCACAAACTCTCCCCGGTTATCCACACAACCGGATGCTCGTGGGCGACGTCTAGCCGTCTAGGAGTCCTTGGCCTCCAAGAGTAATAAACCCAATTGGAGACTTGCTTGCAATGAACTCAAGTGCTCAAAGGTGGTGGAGTGAACCTCACTAGCTCTCAAACTCAAATCCCAACTCTCTCAAGGATGGTGGAGCTCACTTGCTCATAATCTCTCTTCTCATGGATGGGTGGAGGTCACTACCTCTCAACCTCTCCCTCAAATCCCACTCAAAGATGGGGAGAAGCTTTCAAGCTCTCCCACTCTCTCTCAAACCACTCACAAGGATGGGGATGAAGCTCACAAACCCTCAATCTCACTTTCCCCAATCTTCTCTCAACTCCAAATCTCTTCTCCTCTCAAATCCCTTCTCAAATCTCACAAATCTTCACCCAAATCTCACTCACAAAGAACTACCACCAAGGTAGGAGATTATGGGAGGGCTCTTTGGCTTTGGATGGATCTAATCTTGCCAGAACTAGCCGTTAGCCTCTTAGATCTGAACTTGAGGGTAGGAGGGGTGGAGGGGTTTAAATACCCGAGCCCCCAAAACTAGCCGTTAGCCTCTCAGATCTGAACACCGGACATTCCGGTGAAAACACTTCATGCAGCCAACACCTTCCACCGGACACACCGGTAAAAACTCTCTGTTGCCAACAGAAGGTTTTTACCGGACACTCCGGTCGATTTACCGGAATGTCCGCTGGTACTTAGACAGTCTGACAGCACCCCACGAAAACGGGCATAACTCCGCGCTTCGGAGTCCGTTTTCGATGAACTTGGACTTTATGGAAAGCTTATTTAGGTGGCTACTCAACCCAACCAAGAACCACAACTAAAAGCACTCATAGGATAGGTTAAGGCTTGGGTTTCTCTTAAGGTAGCACTAGGTATGATCACTTTGAGCATCGAGACATATGTAAACTCATCAACAATTGCATCCCTCTTAATAGTACGACATTCCTATACTCAAAAGTAAATAGAAAAGCTATACCTCTAGAAATGGCTTCACACCATCTTCTTTCTTCACTTGAGGCTTGCTCATGGCATCTTCAATTCACCGTCGGGACTATTCACCTACATCTTCATTGAACGCATTAGTCTCAATTCATTTACCGTTGCCTTGAGCAATATCCATCTTGATCATCACTTCTTGACATCTTCTTGATCTTCGGCCCTTCTTCAAATGATTGATGCGAATAATCTGTAGCTTCACATAGCCTTGTGCGGTCCATCGCGACAAAGTCTTCGCTCGCTTTTCTCCATCGGATTTGGTCCCTTGGCGCCAAGCCTCTTGCTTGCCCTTCTCCACTGCATGGTCTCTCGTAGCCGAGCCTCGCTTGCCCTTCACCGTCTCGCCATACGTCGCCACTTCATATCCCACATCTTCAATCTTCTCCACATAATCTTCATCTTCTAGCTTCATATCTTCATCTTCTCGGTTCTTGCATTTTCTTTATATCTTCATCTTCTAGCTTCTCATCGTCTTCATATTGGCCACTTGATTCTCATCCATCGACAATCAACATCTTCTATCTCATAGTCGTCATGTTGGCCACCTGGTTCTTATTCATCGACGATCATTATCTTCAACTCATGTCTTCACGTTGGTGATCAAATCACATTGATTTTCTTCTTCACCAACATATCTTCTTCATCTTCTAGCTCATTATCTTCATCTCTATCTTGATGGTGGAACTCAACCACTTCTTCTTTTTCACATCAATTCTTCACTAATCTTTTGCCTCAATGCCGGAATTCAATCCTAAACACATCAACTCATTGAAATGGTTAGTCCAACAATTGGTTGTCATTAATCACCAAAACCAATGCCACTCTAGGATCATAGATCTTTCAATCTCCCCTTCTAAGGCATTTATAGGGCATTGACCTTTCAACAAGTTCATAATTAATTTCTATATAATAAAATATAAAAAGGCACATATTGAATAACATGATTGGAAGATTAATTTGGTGTTCCACCAAATTACTAAAGCGAGGTAGTTAAATATAATTATTAAGGAACACCTCCCCATGAAACCCTAACCAAATAAGAGATATAGCACCCATATGTCATCACCATTGTATATTGTCTTTTGGAATATTCAATTCAAATAAATATTTTAATTAAGGAAAATGAAATACGAAGTTATAGGACAAGATACCTAGTAAATTATTCATTTCAAACACCTATTGGATCCCCTTAGATCCTTTAAACCTGTAAACTCTATTTGAAACTTTTCCGAATTCAAATCCACATACATTAGAAAATATAAGAGGCTCACTATTCATTGGGCTGAAATCCCTTTCCTCTTTTAGGCCCAGCCTTCCATCCCTTCGTTCCCTCTCCTTCTCTCCGAGCAGGCCAGCCCATCAGCCACGCCAGCCTAGGCCAACTCCTTTCTCCTCCCCCCAAGCACACCCGCTCACCCGTCTTTCTCACGCACGCTCACTCGGGAGCACCAGCCGCTGCCAGGTGAGACCATGCTGCCCGCTCCCGCGTGCCCATCCCCTTCCCCAAGCCAGCATGGCACACACGTCACTCGTGCTCGACAAAATGTCGAGCTGGCCGGGCCATGTAACTGCCGTGCTATGCCAAGTCGCACCGTCGTACTGCTGTGTTGGTGGGCCATTAGCCGCTGTCGCCCCAATCTTCCTCGCGCCCGCACCCACAAGAGAGAGCCACGCGTGTCCTATCGTAGATCCTGCTGCCGTACCTCTCACGATGCGTGCCGTACCGCGCACCATGCGGACGTCCGCTCCATGCCACAACCTTGTCCCATCCGCAATCATCACTAGATTCCACCGCCGCCGCATGTCCTTCCACCATTCGTGCTGTACTACGCGCCACACGTCTGTCATGTCGCTGTGCGCTCGTCCCGTCACCGCCATGCCACTCATGACAACTACCACGTAGCCCCGCGATGCGTCGCCTCGCCATTAGGCCACAATAACAGATCGCCACTAGGGCGCTTGAGTGCCGCTGGTAGGGCACTCGAGCACCGCATGCACGCACGCACCCGGGCGACCTAGAGGTGCCACTTGCCAATGCTACGTCATGCCGACGCCGTCCTGTGCTTCGGTGTAACCCTAGCCACCGCTATCATTGCGGCCATGTATGCCTCGCCACCGGCTATAAAGGGGGGGTGATCCCGAGCTCAAGTCCTGTGTTTATTTGTGTTGAAACATTATTGTCATAGTAGATGTCAAATTCGTCACAAAGAAAATTCGCTGACGAACTAGTGACGAAATTGAATTCGTCAAAAACGAAGCGTCATGTTTCTTTACTAATGATGAATATGATGATTTCGTCATAAAACTGGTTTCATCAGTGACGAAGCTCAGTCTAGTCATAGAACTTGCTGAATTTTATGACGAAGCAGAACGTCACAGAAACAATGATATTACGTCATAGAAATGCCCCAAAATCGTCATTGAAATACCTCGTGACGTCACTTGTCTTGCTACTATTGGAACACATGTCAAATTATTTTATATATATTATTATTATTATAGAAATAACAGGTTCCATACACAAAAAAATACGAAAAACATTAAAACTTATGCTTTATTCAATCATTTACAGTACAATAATACAATAATTTTAAAAAAATACAAGCCCAGCCCAGCCCACAAAGCCCAGCAGCCCGGCCTGGATTTGTCGGTCGCCGTCGCACGTCGCAGCCGTCGGTCGCCACCGCGACTGAGGGCAAGAGGAGAACATCCCCGCGCCGTCGCCACATCCCCGAGCAGCCGCCGCATCCCCGAGCAGCCGCTGCATCCGCCGCCGCATCCCGTCGCCGCCACACGTTGTCGTCGCGAGGGAAGGGCCGGAGGCGGCAGATCCGGCCCTCCCGAACCGTGACCGCATGTCGTCGCCGCCGCACGCCGTCGTCGCGAGGGAGAGGGCCAGAGGCGCAGATCCGGCCCTCCCCAAGCCGCCGTCGCATGCCGTCACCGCCGCACGCCGTCGGCTAGAGGAAGGGGCCGGAGGCGTAGAGCTGGCCCTTCCCGTGTCACCGCCGAATCCCGTTGCCGCCACCGAGCTCCCGTCGCAGCCATCGCAGCTCGGAGAGGGAGGAGGTCGGTGACGCGTAGGGGAGAGTGTGGCGGTCGGCAACGCACATGGGAGAGGGAGGAGACCGGCGACGCGTCGGAGTGGGGGAGGAGGAGGCCGGCGCCAAGAGAGAGTGAGACAAAAGAGGGAGAGGGAGAGGAGAGTGGCGGTGGCTAGGAGGAGGGTGGCAGCGGCGGCTGGGGAGGAGGAGAGGGTGGGTTAGGGTTTGTGAGGTCTTTTATAAATTGGGGGATCGATCAGAGCCGTTGGATTTAGATGGACGGCTAATATTTGTTGGGCCAATTGGGCTAATACAGGCATTGTTTTATTTCATATTTGATTTATCCTTTTTTAATTTTTCTATTTTATTGACCACTAGGAAGTAATACGCAAAACCAATTATCTTATATGTACCAATATATTTTTTACATTTAATGCATTACGTATAAGTTGAATGGTCGAAGTTTCAATAATTTTCGAATGGATTTACTATTTTCTATATATTAAATGAATTTCTACATGATTATCCAAAATAATTCAAAGTTGAACTACGTGTACATCTTATAAGATTAAAAAATTAAAAAAATTATATTTAGGCTCATGTGTTACATTCTAGCCTATGTCTTGGACATAGGTGAAAAAATAAATTTTCTTATAAGGACAATTCAATCTTTTTTCTCCAAATTACCACATAATAACTATATTAATATCTATAATTGATCAAAAAATTCTAGAAATTGGCATGACAACATGTTTTTGGTCCATGATCTTTTCATAAAAAATTTATATAATTTTGATAAAGTGGGAATATACATTGTTAACAAGTAGAGACATTTGTGTTGAGTTATAAGAAATTGTGTGAGAGATGTGTCCATTTGTGAAGAATGTATGATCCCACTTTATCAAAATCATTTGAATTTTTTATGGCAAGCTCATGTACAAAAATATGTTGTCCTGTCTATTTTCAAAATTTTTTTGACCAAAATTATATATTATTGTAATTATTATGTATTAATTTGGAAATAGCATTTTGAATTGTCTCTATAAGATAATTTAATTTTTCATCTTTATCCGAAACATGGGCTACAATGGAGCATATGAGCCTAAATATAATTTTTCTGAAGTTTTTGACATCTTACTCGATGCACATTGATGTGGACTAGGGTTCCCGATCTTCCGAAAGGTTCCGATAACCAATGATTTGGGCAGAGTCGCAACACACGTCGATCCGGCTTCTTGAGCCCCACAATCGCAGCACCACGTCTCCTCTGGTTACACCGTGCCGGAACACAGATGGCCTCGCCGAGAAGGCTAATCCCTGTTTGCGAATCGAAGAACACAAACAAGAACGAGATAGAAAGCAACCAAAATTGC
>CM002479.1:8860156-8882186 GCA_000325765.3 Leersia perrieri
ACCTTTGGTTGATGAATATATAAGGTAGTCATGCTCATATCTAAGCTAGTTATGTCCTCATCACACATGTAGTTCAGTTTTGAATTAATTTTGATAACCATGTAAAAATTCAATTAATATATAGAAAATAGTAAATTAGCTCCAAAATTCTTGAAACTTTTACAGGACAACCCGTATGTAGTCCATTGGATATTAAAAAATATATTGACGTATGTAAGGTAACTATTTTTGTGTGTTACTTCACAATGGTACAATAAAATAAAAAAGAGGATAAGATATATGATAACGATCATATGTTTAAACTTGTATAGACTTCAAATTTAGGCACAACCTTTATGTTTCACATAATAATAGAGAATATGAAGTGAAATTAGCAATCATTATACAACAACTTCTCTATTTCTATTCTCTACTTAGGTGGAAGAAAACAAACTATATGATAAAGATCTAACCAATAGAAATTAATATAAAATAATGTAATTAAATGAAAGATCTTGATTTTAGAAAAAATCAAAAAAAAAAGAATCATCAAATTTGGAGTTATTATGAGTGAGAAATACCAATTACAAATTTTAATTCGAAATTAAAAAGAAAAAATTGACCCATGCATATGTGTTGTTCATCTCAATCCACATGGCAACCAGCAGTATCATGTTTCATCTGTGACGAATTTTCTGTATGTTCGATGACGCTGTTTTAAAATTTTGTCATAGGTGTTGGTACAAACCACCCTCACAAGTGGTCCATGACGAAACATAAAATTTCGTCATATATATCACCTATTCAATGACAAAAATATTCATCGTCACGAGAAAAACATCATAGATGAGCCCTTTTCTACTAGTGCCCCCCCCCCGAAATTTCTCCCCCACTCTTCTCTCCCGTTCGGGATGACGCCGGACCGACGGCCGAGCAATTGGCAGGCATGCTAAGTGCCGGCGATCCTGGGCATGCCTTGCCACGCCACCGCCACCAGGGTCCATTCCCTATGCCGACGACTACGGAGGAGCCGAGCGAGAACCTGGGGGAGCCACAGAGGAGATGGGAAATCCATCCAACACCTGGTTTGCTCGCCGCAGAGTTTCACCCCGAGCACTCCCACACCCACGCCATCTCGTCCCAACCCTTATTTTTGCCAATTTTGGCTGAGTTTTGCACCACCGCCTTTTTCCCCTTTCCTCCGACGAGCTAACCGGTGAGGTTCCCTTCGGGAACCACCGCATTGCCGTGCTCAGGCAGTGCTGTAGAGCTAGAAATCGGGCCAGGGAACCAACCCTGCCGGCGTGCCGCCATCTTTCCCGAGCCGCCATGTTGTCGATTCGCTGGCGTAGCGGAGGGCCTAGGGGATGCGCCCGTATCTTCCCAAGCTGTTGCCGCGTCGCCGCCACGCTCCGACGAGATGTGCTGTTGTCGTCTCCCCGCCGATGGGAGGTGGGAGACGAACCTGATAGGAGGGCCCCACCTATAAGGGCCTAATTAGCGCTAATTAACCACATATTAGAGTTACTGAAGTACATTTATTAGTGTAAAGTAATAATTAGGAATTAATCTTGTCCAATTTGAATTTAAGAGGCTGGTCAACCAAGGCCGGAACCACTTGTCTGTGAAAGGGGGGCTTTTTCTAAAGAAAAATGAATAAAACTTAAATAAAACACCCCAGCCCCACCTGTCAGGAATTTTGACCCAGTTTGACTGGATTAAAACTCCGGGCTACCATGAAACAGTAATCTTTTGGAAAATATTTAATTTAATTCAAATTCAAATATTAGATCGGCAATAAATTTTTCTAAAATCAAGAACCACTTTCATAATTTTTAGAGACCTTTTAGAAGCTTGAAATTTTGAGCATGCATGCTTGACCCCCCACAATCCTTTTTTTTTGTGACGGACATCTATAGGTAACCCTACTAGCTCACTTGCTAACCTTATATACCTAATTTTGATTATCGCTTTCTTGGTATTGGGGCAAAAGTTGATATACATGACCTATTAGGTTTGTTAATGGCTTATTTGTGGTTGAGAAGAGAAGTGTAGATGTGTATATATATATATATATATATAGGTTGTGCCTAACATAAAATTTCAGTTCGTCGTGCTGGTTTAATCCGGCGAATCTAATTTTACGTACTTTGTTTCAGATTAAGCATCATTTGATGTTTAAGATATCTTCTGACCTGATTTATTTTTCTATACTTGTGAATATTGCACATTGCTTTCTACCTATAGTAATATAACATTGATTTAAGCTGGTTTGGTCTCATAATATAATTTTCTTTTTCTGATTGCCTGCAATCACAGCTAGGATCTTGGTGGGTGAATATTGCATTTTGTTTCATTTGCTTTAACATAAACTTGTTCTGATTAGGAGTGACAAATATAATTTTGGTAATTTATTTATTAGGTAGAAATAATTGACGAACTTAATAAAAAGTAGATTGTATCGTTAATAGCTTGAGAATTTGCGGTATAAGTGCCACCGTAGACTAGTAACGAGTATGGTCGATCACATGAATAATAGTTGTCTCAAACATGCTAAAATTTGCTCGCTGCTGCTATGTATACAGTCATTCTCGTGGCCTATACAAACACGACGTCCTGGCGCGCCGCGGCGGCAGCCACAGCCACGGGCACTGCAGCTTCCCTCCAGATCGATGACAGCCTGCAACGCGCGAGGCCGGACCTGA
This sequence comes from Leersia perrieri, assembly GCA_000325765.3. NCBI lineage: Eukaryota > Viridiplantae > Streptophyta > Magnoliopsida > Poales > Poaceae > Leersia > Leersia perrieri. The sequence goes on from CM002479.1 coordinate 8,862,841, forward strand.
CGTGCGCTGTGGCACGGGCCGGTCATGCTGCTCCGCGCCTCCGCGCCCGTCCGTGTCGTCCCAGGAATGGCGGCCACCAAGCCGCCACGCTCCGATGCGCGAGTTCCGCTAACCAGCAGCTAGCGCCTAGCGCCGACCGCCTTCCGCCACGCCCGCGGCCACAAGGAGGGAAGCAAATGCAGATAACGTACGTACTACGGAAACCAGGATCGATGGGGGCGGGAATGCTTCCGCGACGCCGAGTCGGAGTCGGAGTCCTCAACTCCTCATCGATCGAGACTCGATGGGAATATGGGACTCGCCGCGAGTCCGTATCGGATTCGTTCCATCTCGTATCAAAACCAAAAGCCCTCCGCATCCAGCCGTGGCCTTCAAAACCAGAGCAACGGTCTTCTCTTCCTCGCTTCCCATTCCCATCACGCACACACGCTCGCGCCATCCTTGCTCCTCAAGGAAAGTAGTGCGGTGCCTCAAGTAGTATCCGAGTGCGTATCCGCATCGGATTCAAATCCCAGGGCCTCCTTTAAATCCAGCGCAAACCCTTCCTCCCTCGCTTCAATTCTCTCTTCGCAATCCCACCAGAACACCGCTTCTTTGCCTTGCCTCCTTCCTCCCGCCGCCATCCCTTTCCATTTCGACCCATCCATCCTTCTCGATGGCGACCAACCTCGATTTCCTCCTCGAGGCAGGCTACCGCTTCAGCCCGTCGCCGCAGGAGGTGGTCACCTTCTACCTCCCGCGCCTCGTCGCCAATATCACCGACCCGTACATCCACATCGCCGACGTGTACGCCGCCGAGCCCAAGGACCTCGCCCGCGACTTCGCCCCGGTTGCCAGTAGCTCCAACGGCGACCGGTGGTTCTTCACCCAATGCAGGCGGATCAAGGGCAGGGTGCAACGCACTGCCGGTGGTGGCACATGGGTGTCGCAGAGCAACAAGGATATCAAGAACACGGCCGGATCCAAGATCGGCGAGACCAAGAACTTCCGCTTCAAAAATAATGACAGGAAGAACACCGATTGGCTCATGGATGAATACCACCTCTGCCGCGGGCAACAAGCCGGGGATCTCGAGCCCGTCGTCTGCCGGATTTACGTCTCCCCGAGGGCGGCTTCCGATTCCGCCGTGCACCAAGAATCCGCTGCTCTGCCGCGTCCTCAAGAAGTCGCAGCGCCGCTGGTTCCTGCTCCGGCGACGATCACGCAGAAGCAGCAGCAGGCGGCGCCAGTGAAGAGGCCTGCCGCGTCGGCGCAGATTGCCAACAAGCCACTGCCACGCCAAGAACTCGCGCCGCCTCTTGTCCCTGCACCGACGACACTCATGAAGCAGCAAGTGGCGCCCCTGAAGAGGCCTGCCGTGTTGGCGCCGGTCGTCGAGACGCCGCCATGCTCCAAGAAGATGAGAGGCCCTGCCTCGGCAATGCCGTCGCGGCGCGTCATGGCGCCACTGACACCGCTGCCGCCGATGCCGACCTATCGGGCGATTGATCCGTTCGAGCAACCACCACAGCCGCTGCCACAAGAGAGCAGCAATCAGAAGCCGGTGGATGCTGCGCCTGCTCCGAAAGAGAATGGAGCTGAACGTGACAATGAGGTCAACGACTTCGCCGAATTGGAGAAACTATTATTTCCTGATGGTGTTGAAGTCGCTCTGCCTGTCGCCTCTGACGAGGAGCCACACTACTTCAGTAATGAAGACATGGACGACTTGTGGAGATTAATGGATGACAAGATAGAGGAGGCAGCTAATGCGGACAATGGCTCCGAAGGTGACGACATGAGCGAGTTTGCACGGTTGTTAGAAGAGGAATTGTTCCCCAATTAACGATGACGAAAGGTTGGATGTGTTCGACGGCATGGATGATGAGCCCTCAGCCAAGGAATTTCTCAAGGTCCCGTTGAAGGACTATGGCGACAAACTCTTCTACTAGTTCGATCCCAAATAGTTGTAAATTGTAGTTTAGAAATTTTGTCCGAGAGCACATGAAATTCTTCATGTGCCGACCTTGTATTTATGAGTTGAATGAATCTTCAATTTACTTTGTAATTCAAAGAAATCTTCTCTTATGATATTCTATAAGAACCATGTGTTATAAGTATTTTCAAGTTATAAACAAAGACTGAGTGTTGAGCCTGCGAGCATATCTTGTCTCAAATATGTTGCTCCGACTGCTACAATATAGCAGAACCACGTTGAAATTGTGTAAAATTTGGTGATCACAGCACTGGGCAACAACTAACAGGATTGGGAAAGTACTCAAATCATTACTAGTCTACGGTGGCACTTATATTACAAATTCTCAAGCTATTTATCTTGCAATCTTCTCTTTTTTATGTTCATCAATTATTGCTACCTAATAAATAAATTATCAAAATTATATTTGTCACTCCTAAACAGAACATGTTATGTTACGATAGACAGAAAACAATAATAAAGCAAATGAAACAAAACACAATATTCACCCAGCAAAGTCCAGTAACACGAAAACATACATTTGTGCCGTCATATTTGTGCCGGTTTTTCTAAATCCGGCACAAATGATATAGATCCCGCAAAAAAACTACCGCACCACCTAAAAAACCGGCACAAATAAGTATTAGTCCAGTTTTAATTAGCAACCGGTACAAAAGACACTTAAAAGTTGTACCGGCTTTATTAGCAACCGGTACAAACAATTAGATCCGAGCCGAGCCGAGCGTGCAGCCAACAGCCCAACCCTCATTATTTCATCCTAATCCACTCCTCCCTCCATCTCTCTCCCACGGACGCTACTTGTCTTCTCTCCCCCTCTCTCTCTCGCTCTCCCCCATCTCCCCCTCCACCCCATGCTCTTCTCCGGTCGTGAGGTGGTGGCGAGCAGCGTTCGGCGTGCGGTGGGAACGGTGCCACCAGGCAGAGACGTTGGTGACAAGCGGTGGGAGCGGGACGGCGACGACTACCAGGACGGCGATGAACTCTGTGGGCGCAGATCCGCCGGCGACGAGCTCCGGGGGTGCGGATCCGCCGGTGGCGAGCATGGGGAACCCAGATCTGCCGTCGGCGAGCGCGGGGGACCTGGATCTGCCGGCGGCGATTTTGGGGGACCTAGAGGAGCTCGGGGAGGTGCTCGGCGGCGGCTGCCGTCATGGAGCCCGGCGGTGGCAATGTCCTCGTCTCGATCTCAGCAATGGCGGCCGTCGTGGAGCGCGGCGGCGGCGGTGGCCTCGTCTCGAGCTAGTGGAGCCGGCCGTCGTGGAGCGCAGCCGCGGCAGTGACCGGCGTGGAGGAGCGCGGCGGCCATCGGCGTGAAGTTTATTTTCTTTTTTTCTCCATTTTTTCTAGTCAAGATCGTGATGTTTAATTTGCATCTATGTGCTGTTGATTTGCATCAATTTGAAAATAATATTGCTGTGGGCATTAATTTGGGCAAGATGATTTGGACTGAGCCGGCTCAATCTTTTTTTTTTTTTTGCGCTGGGGTGACGTTATTTGTGCCGGTTCTCTACCCAACACTAATAATAGGGATTCATCTGTGCCACACATTTTTACCGGTTGAAAAACTGGCACAAATACCAGTTACCAACCAGCACAAATAGGGTATTCCGTGGTAGTGGTACTAGGTGTGACTACAGACAATCAGAACCAATGTTATATTGTGATAGATAGAAAGCAATGTACAATATTGTCTCAAATATGTTGTTCCGACTGCTACATTAATATAGCAGAACCACGTTGAAATTGTGTAAAATTTGGTGATCACAGCACTCCGCAACAATTAACAGGATTGGGAAGTAATCAACGGAACAGAACACGTAGTTAATATCAGAACACATATCAATCTTTGCGAATTTAAAGATATATCGACTTAAGAGCAGCATCTAATTAAATTCTGATGAAATTTTCGAATATCCCAAAATCCAAGAAAAGAATATTTGAAAACCGAGAATTTGTACGTCCATTTGGTTCTACCTATTTTATAAATTGCACAATATTTAATTAACTTCGATCCGCATGCATACTAGGATTATGTTTGAATATGATAATTATAGCATTAATATAAAAAAGCCATATATTTGACTTGAAATTTTAGGTAGATTAATATATGAATTTCATGCAAGAGAAGCGGTAATTTTCATATTTTACACATAAGGACAAGAAACCAAATTTTTTTCTCTCCATTGTGTTACTAGAAATATCGAGGATTACGCAGAAAAGTTCAGTTGTAACTGACATCGTTCCTGGACCTATCTAATATTATTTCTATGAATTGGGACTTGATGTAAAACCAAAAGAGTGAAAGCGACCCGCCTTGCAGCTCTTGGAATTGGCCGGGAACAGGTCACTTATTTTTTTGGCCCTGGTGCACAAATGAAACAAACTGCCAGAAGTAATTTCATATCAAAACAAAGACGCGTCATGCATGGTTTTGGATCAATATGAATATAAGCATATATAACCAACTCGTCTAAAAGAATTTATTAGTGATATGGATCTGGGAGGCCCTAGTAGACAGCGATATAGCAAAGGCAGGGCCCAAGTGTCAGGACATTACAATAGATAATGCCAATGGCCTTTGGCCGGCCACGAAACTCTTCATTCCCGGATGCCACTGTACCTCATGGCCTTTGGGAGTTGGCCTTTCAGGAGGCCCCAGTCCACCATGCCCTCGTGGCTTCCCAAAAACCATAGCTTCTTAGATGGCCGAGTCAAACTAATCCACATAAATATTTATTATAATAGTACTCCACCTCGCACTCGTATTCTTTGGTAGTCAATATGCAGACAGTAAACTACTGACTAGGGTGTGCTAAACAGCGGGAGGCAACCAGGCAGCTCGATGAGGAGGTGCTGGTGTTGTGGGAGGAGCAAGACATTGCTGTTCATCACATGGAATTGGAGTATTGCGACAAGATGTCCAGCAGCAAGTTCCTCGGCCAAATTATGGCTTGCCATTAATGGCCACCCATAAAAATGTAAACGGGGAAGGAACAAGAAAGGTAGAAGCTAGTGCTAGCATGTGGGGCCCACTATCCAATGATCACTTAGTAGTAGGTCTTTTCAACTCATTCGCCAAGTTACACACACATGTTTAACACCAAAAGGGGTTCCATTCGGTCAAAGAAGTGATAATAGTGGCATATGAGAGAGTTTTCATGTGACCAAGAGGCAAATGAGCATGAATAATTGAATGAGGGGCTTGTGAAACTGGCATTTTGAATGACAAATAGTACACCATGCATGTAGGACCTTAAATACCAAGACAACTACTACTATGTTGTAAGCCGTTGGTGGAAACAACTGCTATATGTATTATGTATTAGGACTAACTATATACGGTGATATATGTTTTATGCTTGGTTTATTATTAGTCTTTTTAGTTTTCATCAAGCTGTATTATTTTAGAATTCACAGCTATTGGTCATGCGGTTTTATGTAATACTTGCCCGTAGCAACTCTGAAGTGAAATTCGGAATTAGTTCCAGTGTATAAAAAACCACACATGTTGGATCTCAAATATTATTAAGCATTGTCTGAAAATGGACGCATCACCTTCTTATTTCTTTATAGTACTACAAAACACCCCAATTGGTAACAACTCAATTCTCACAGGAAAATACAATCTGTCACAAATAAGACATCCGTAACAAGCTAAAATGTAACATGTTTTAGATATGCCGACCTGGAATGTGCAACTATGGATATGAGGTTATCTATAACGGGCAATAATTATGGCTCAATAGGGATGATTTATAATAGAGCAGAACCACAACCTGTTATAAATGAGTACCCATTGGTAACGGGTGCAGTAGGATGAACCGTTACAAATGAACACTAGTAGAAAATGGCCCATCTATGACGTTTTTCTCATGACGATGCATATTTTTGTCATTGAATAAGAAATATATATGACGAAATTTTCTGTTTCGTCATGGAGATGGTGGTTCTTACCAACACCTATGACGAAATTTTTAAATAGCGTCATAGAAGATAAGAAAATTCGTCACCGATGAAGGATGTCATTGTTGGTTTGTCGTGTCGATTGAGATGAAGAACATATGCATGGTTCAATTTTCTCTTTTTAATCTGAAATAAAAATTTGTAATTGGTATTTCTTGCTCACGATAACTCCAAATTTGATGGTTTGTTTTTCTGATTTTTTTCTAAAATCATGATTATTTAATTACATTATTTTATGTTAATAGCTATTCGTTAGATCTTTATCATATAGCTTGTTCCTTCCACCTAAGTAGTGAATAGAAATATATATGTTGTTGCATAATAATTGCTAATTTTAGATCATATTCTCTATGATTGTGTCTAAATTTGAAGTGCATGCAAGTTTAAACATATGATCTTTATCAATATATTTTTCAGGTGTAATGGACTACTTATAGGTTGTCCTATAGAAGTTTCAAGAATTTTGGAGTTAATTTCCTATTTTTTGTAATATTTAGGCTCATATGCAAAAATATATGGATATTATTATAATTATTATGTGGTAATTTAGAGACAAAAGTTTGAATTGTCCCTAGAAGATAGTTTTTTCATCTATCTCTAAGACATAGGCTAGAATAGAACATATGAGCCTAAATATATTAAATATATTATAATCTATCATATATTTTTTATATTTGTATAGATTTTTTGAATAAGATGAATGGTCAAACATGCGATTTAAAGTCAACGGTGTCAAATATTAAAATCCAGAGGGAGTACATACAAAAAAAATTTGTACAAAGTTGCTTCTCTATGAGATAAATCAACCCTATAAAATTTAATTGAATTTGACAAAATTATATTGTGTGAATGCAAGTTTAAAAAGTTTATGGTCCGAGTTTGAACACTATACAAGAAGTATAAAATAAGTATGGGTAAAGCGGTGGGTCCCACACTTAAAATTTGCTCCAATGTTGTACAAAGTTGCATCTCTATATAATAAATCAACCCAATAAAATTTAATTGGATTTGACAAAATTTTATAGTGTAAACACGAGTTTGAAAATTTTAAGGTCTGAGTTTAACACTATATAAGAAGTATAAAATGAGTATGGGTAAAATGGTGGGTCCCATATTTAAAATTTGCTCAAAAGTTGTACAAAATTGCTTCTCTGTATGATAAATAAACCCTATAAACTTTAATTGGATTGGACACAATTTTATAATGTGAACACGAGTTTAACACTATACAAGAAGTATAAAATAAGTATGGATAAAGCGGTGGGTCCGACATTTAAAATTTGCTCAAAAGTTGTACAAAGTTTCTTCTCTATATGTTAAATCAACCCTATAAAATTTAATTAAATTTGACAAAATTTTATAGTGTGAACATAAGTTTTAAAATTTTAGGGTCCGAGTTTAACACAACACAATAAATATGTGACATGGATGACGCCGTTAATTATTTTTATGACGATATTGAGGCTTATCGATGACCTGATATTAGGTTTTCCATGACATTATGGTTCCTCACAAAATTCGACATATTATATGACTAAAATGAGCTTCGTCATTGATGAAACTAATTTTATGACAAAATTAATATATTCGTCATTATTAAAATAACATGACGCTCCGTTTTTTACGAATTCAGTTTCATCACCAGTTCGTCATAGTATTTTCTTTGTGACAAATTTGACATTTACTATGACAATAACATTTTATAACAAATAGGCACATCCTTACTAGTGGAAAGGCCTCATGTGTAACGGATTATAATTATGGCCTGTTATGGGTGATTCATACGTAACTGACGGTAGTTGCAATCCGTTACAGATGAGAAAAATACCTATTTTTTAAAAATATATATAATTAATTTTTTAAAATTATAACCGGTGGAGACATGCCCTAAGAAAACTATCGATCTTCAACAAGATCTATAACTTTGTAGGTGGCATTATTTTCATTTTAGATTTTTTTATACGCCTTAATATGGGTTACAACGATGAGATCTCTTTTGAAAAATGATTTTTTTAATTTCTCAAACAATGTCAAGCGGAGATATGCACGTACGAGGCCTATGTTAGGCTTGGCAACGGGGCGGGTGGAAGCAGAATATCCCCGCCCTGAGTCCGAACTGAATGTCGAGGTGAAATCCATCCCCACCCCCGACCCTACAGGGGCCCCGGTCGGGTGACAGGGCCCTGCAGGTCACCGGCTTGGATAGGGAAGGTGCGCCAGTGCAGCAAGAACGACCACACGCCGGCCTGGTTAGGACGACAACGTGTCGCTAAAGGGCGCCGACGCGGCGTACATGATGATGTATAGGCGAGGGCTGTCAACGCATTGTGGAAGCGCAGCCATGGGGGCGCCAGCATGGGGGCACGCTGCCGAGGACCGCTGGGCTGCCGGCGTGGAGGGGCACCGCGGAGGGCCGCTAGGCTGCTGGCGTGGAGACGCGCCGCCGAGGGGGTCGTTGGGGAGCCAGCGTGGAGGCACGCCACCGAGGGCTGCCAGCGTGGAGACACGCCGCTGAGGGGGCCAATGGGGCGCCGCGTGTAGGCGTGCCGCCGAGGGCCTCTACGTGGGAGCCGGCGTGCAGGCGCCTGCCGAGGGCCACGGGTGTGCCGGCGTGGTGATGCGCCATTGTCAGCCGCCTCCTCGCTCGTGCGATGGGAGATGTAGGGGGGTAGCGGCTGGGGTAGGGTAGGGAATAGAAGTTAGGGTTTTCCTTACTTGTCTTTTTTTTATGTGCCTTAACTAATGGGCTATTGAATGTTTTGGGCTTTAAAATCAGGCTTTTTAGATGTAAACATATTGTTTCGGGGTCCCATGGGGAACCTCGAGGGTGGTTTCCTACCCCTGCCCCCGACCCCAAAAATTCTGGGGCCCTATCCGCGTTACCCCGTGGGGTAAAATCTGCCCCTTGGGGACCCCGTGGGTGGTTTCCTACCCCTCCAACCCCAAAAATTTATTTATTATAGATAAAGATATTTTTCTTTGTTTCGTACCTATATATACTTTCTGCCAAATGCAATATGTAAAATACTATTTAAGTATAAAAACAAAAAAAAAATTCTAAAACTAGAGAGTAAACGGAATGTAAAATAAGAGGATGGGGGCCATGCATAAATAAAGACCGTGCCAAGATAGTAGCAAAGTCACGATCTCACAAACAAGGAGGGTGAATTGGTGACGACGAAGAAGATGAATAGACACCACCTAATCCTTAGCTGTTGCGCTCACCATTTTCTTAAGCTGAAAGAAAAATATGTCATTCAAATTGCAAACATATTTATAATATTACTAGAAACAATTAGAAATGTTTGGTAAACTATTTTTTATAATAGTATTATTATTTCAAATCATCAATATAATTATGTTATGTTATAGCTACACTTGAGTATGTTCTATACACAATTATTTATGCTCATTATTATTATAAACTATATATATATGTAAACACATTATAGAAGAAGGTCATAGTTGCGCGACCGCGCGACTTAAAAGCTAGTACTATGCGAGTAGTTTCCTAATAAGCGCAGCAATGGAAACCACTACGACCTGGTAGGATTAGCTCTCCTGTCGCTGACTGGCTGCTCGGCAGCCGGCGTATAGGCACGAACCGGCTCGCCATGCATGGCTCCGGCTCTTTCCTCCAAGTCTATGTCATCCTGCAAGGCTGCAACACATCACCGGCAAGTCACCGCACCGCGCGATATGGGACCTGGTGGCGGCGGCACGTCCAGGTCATGAACACATGACATGCTTCTCCGTGCCGCGCGCGTCGGCGAGGTGGCCTGCCACGGTGGTGGTGTCGTCCCGGGAGTCGGTGTTCGCTCGGGGTGATGAAGACGCACGACGTCGCGGCTGCTGAGTGCCACGTCTCGCGCGAGGTGATGCAGGTGTGGGCGGACGGCGCCGGTGCAGCAAGTTCGCCATGCTACGCGTACCCGGCCCGGGATGCGCGAAAAACAGCTCGTTTCCAGGTGACGTACGTACTACGCAAACCAGGATCGATCGATTCGGCGGGAATGCTTCGTCTGTGAAGCCGAGTTGGAGTCGGCGTCGATCTATTTTGGAATCTGGATGGGACGCGCCGCGACTCCGCATCCGTGTCGGATTTGCAAGGCCCCCTGTTAAAACCAGGAGCAAACCCTCGTCCATCCCTCACATCACACCGGCCGCCAAAGCGCGCTTCTTTACCTTGCCTCCTTCCTCCCGCCGCCATCTCTCCTTCCCTAGCTAATCCCTTTCAATGGCGAGCAACCTCGATTTGCTCCTCGAGGCAGGCTACCGCTTCAGCCCATCGCCGCAGGAGGTGGTGACCTTCTACATCCCACGCCTCTTCGCCAATATCACCGATCCCTACATCCACATTGCCGACGTCTACGCCGCCGAGCCCAAGGACCTCGCCCGCGATTTCGCACCCGTCGCCAGTAGCTCCAACGGCGACCGGTGGTTCTTCACCCAATGCAAGCGGGTCAAGGGGAAGGTCTCCCGCGCCGCCGGCGGTGGGACATGGGTGTCGCAGTCGAGCAAGGATATCAAGAACAGAGAGGGGAAAAAGATCGGCGAGACCAAGAACTTCCGCTTCAAGAAAGGCGCCAATAAGGAGAACACGGATTGGCTAATGGAGGAATACCACCTCGTCGGCGGGAAACAAGCCGGTGATGTCGAGCCCGTCGTCTGCCGGATTTACGTCTCCCCAAGGGCGGCTCCCGATTCAGCGGCGCATCAAGAATCCGCCGCTTTACCGCCGCGTCCTCAAGAACTCGCGCCGCCGCTGGCTCCTGCGCCGGCGATGATCACAAAGCAGCAGCAGCAGGCGGCGCCCCTGAAGAGGCCAGCCGTGTCGGCGTCGGTCGCCGAGACGCTCCCATGTTCCAAGAAGATGAGACGCCCTGTCTCGGCAAAGCGTGTCATGGCGCCACCGCCGCCGCTCCCCATGCCGACCTATCTGATTGATCCGTTCAAGCAACCACCACAGCCGCTGCCACAGGAGAACAGTAATCAGAAGCTGATGATGGATGCTGCACCTTTTCTCGATAAGAGTGGAGCTGAACGTGACGATGATGTCGACGACTTCGCTGAAATAGAGCAACAAATATTCTCTTATGGTGAAGAAATCGCTGGACGTGTCGCTCTAGCTCCTACAGTGAAGCAAACAATTGCGCCCAATGACGATGAGCCGCATGAGTTCTGTGACGAAGACATGGACGAGTTGATGAAACTAATGGATGACAAGATAGAGGAGGCAGCTGATGCGGGAAATGGCACTGAAGGTGACGACATGGGCGAGTTTGCACGGTTTCTAGAAGATGGCTTGCTCTCTAACGATGACAAGAGCTTGGATCAATTCGAGAAGGAATTTCTCAAGGTCTTCCATTGAAGGATTACAGCGACAAACTCGTCTTCTAGTTTGATCTCAGCAGTGTTCAATTGTAGTTTAGAAAGCACACGGAGTTTTTTCACGTGCTGACCTTGTATATTCATCATGGCACATGCATTCATGTGTTGTATTGAACGTATATGTTCAAATTGCTTTGTAATTTCAAGAATTCTTCTCTTATGATGTTCTAAGAACCATGTGGTATAGTTATTTTGAAATGATAAACAAAGACTTTGAGAGTTGAGTTCTGCAGGCATCTTGTATCTAGTTTGGTTCCAAGTTCCAACTGCTACAATATAGCAGAACCATGTTGAAATTAGGTAAAATTGGTGATCGCAGCTGTCGGCAACATCTAAAAGGATTGGAAAGTACTCAACGGAACAGAACACACTTACTTAATAGCAGAACATCAGCACCAAAATCTTCTTGCGTGAGTTGTGTTCCTGCGTGTTCCTCCTTTCACGTGTGTGCGCGTGTGTTGGTTTGGCCGTGATCCTCTCCGGCGACGTGCGCGTCGTATCTCCGGCGAGGTTCTAACATGTATTTCTGATCAATATATACTTCCAACTTTCCCCAACATTTGTACAAGCACTTATACAGTACACTAAATATTTTGCAAAAGAGACACTAAAAACATGATGGCGATGTGTCGTTTCAGTCACCATAACAGGATTGTCTCAAGAGCAAGCTAATACATGTCCAGAGTTGAAGACAACTGCTTGTGTGTGTTCATACAATCATACTTTTATATATACTTAACTCACCCCCGTAGTACGTAGCATCCAAGGCTCCTAGCCAGCCTCACGGTTCAGGCTCAATAGTCAATTTCTGCCTTGGCATAGGTTTTCACCCAGCACACAAGCTCGCCAGCTGCACAAATGAAACAAATGTTTGCAAGTAATTTTTAAACAGAACAAATTAAGATGACCCATGCCTATCAATATATCCATATGAATATAAATACAGAACCAATTCCTCCAAAAGAATTGACATTGTCAAACTGTACTAACAATGAAATTGTATGGTAACTAGGTAGCGATTCCCCGCGAATACGCGGGCATGCATGTTATGCTGCGCTTAGGATGAATATATGTTTCTAGTTGTTCATGCTAGCCTTTATAATTTATTAATATATCCTTTAGTACTTATTTATAATCATTTTATCATCTTTCAAAAGAGATAGAGTTAGCCTGTTTATGAAAATATCTAACGGACTTCGTATAAATTAAAAGTAATGTCTTTTTATTCAATATGGGTCTTAATATATACAATGGTTTAAAATTTCATAGATTGAATATACACTTTGAAATCTATGATCATTTAAATATTAGTATTATTTATTTATTTTGAAAACCCACGAAGATCAATCAATATGTAACTGAGATGTAAACAACTGTGAACTGTGAGGTTTCTCCAGGCTCCATAACAATGATCATCCACCTCTTTAACAATGATCATTAGTGATTGTTTAGTGATAACAACAATATTTTCATTAATTACCAATTATTATTTCAAAATTAGTATTAATTATATATAATAATATATTATGTTGTAAGTCTTTGCTAATTGTAGTGAGATATATGATAATTAATATATTATTATTTATTAGTAATTTAATGTGCTCATCACATTCACCTTCATCCATCCAATCAAAAAAAAATTGGATCATTTCATCCACCAATTAAACACAAAACTGTAACACAAACCATCGTCAGGTGATGGAGGTTGTGAAGATGGGGGAGAGGATTTTATATACTATTCTAATGAGTTTGTTGTCTGAAAGAGATCTAATGTTAATAATTATACGTCCACCAGTTGAATCAAATCGATTTGACAAATTGATCTAGTGGTCAATAATTGCGGGTCCACTGGTTTGAATGAAAATTGATGTTCGTGTGTAGTTTTTTTTTCTTTTTTGAATTTTTGACATTGAGGCCTATGAACACTCCATAGCATGTGGTATGGACTTTTAGTATGTAATAGATGGAATGTTATTATTTTTTTACAACCCATCAGAACTTGGATTTTAATAGCACAAAGCCATATATACTACTCTGTAATTATTGGGAATGTTGTTGTTAGAAGATTTTTTTAAAAAAAATTCTGATACCCTACATATAGTTAGACTTCTTTTGTAAAGTAATGTATGGTAATATTGAGTATTGCCATAGATCTTGCGAGTTTAACACTATATACGAAGTACAAAATGAGTATGAGTAAAGTGTTGGATCCCACATTTAAAATTTGCTCAAAAATTGTATAAAGTTGCTTCTCTTAACTTAATAGATCAATTACTATAATAACCATACAAATTAATAAATATACTACTCCTCACCTATATTAGTATTGGGTACAATAAGAGTACCCAATTAAGATGATTCATGTCTGTCAATATATCAATACGAATACAAATATAGAACCAATTCCTCCAAAAGAATTAACATTGTCAAACTGTAAGAATGAAATTGTATGGTAATATCATACAAATAACCCCCATCACACGACTACAAACACTAGTACAGATGCGGTCATTGAGAACGGATTATCAGTAAGACAGTAATGGGGGAACGGGAACCGTGGATGATTCTTCCTCCAGTAACAGGCCATCAGGATCCTAGCGGCCCATGGCGGATAGAACGGCGTTTGTCAAGATTCAGTAAGACAAGCTGATATGGACATATCTGTAATGGTTCTTTCTCCCGAACCGTGACCAATGTGGCCTCATTGATCACGGTTTGGAAGTTATGAACCGTGGCCAATGTAGCGACATCTGCCACGGACCATGATAGATGTGGCCACATAGGCAACAGCTTTCCAAATTAAAACCGTTATGGATTTTAAAAATTATTTGTCATGGTTTCTCATATGCAAACCGTTATCAAAGATGGTCTACCATATATACCTCAACCAGGTAAAAAAAATTGTATCCCAACCCATTTCACTATTCACATTTTGGATGGGAGGATAATGAGGGCAAATTTTTGCCAAAAACAAAAGAAAAATTAAAATTAAATCATAATTTGAGGTAATTCACACCATAGTCATATTATAATTTTGATGGTAACCTTTAATTTTTACTAATGGTTTAAATGTTATCGTAGATGGAGAGCAGTTGGATGCATGTGAAGGAATCGGCTGAGCCAGAAGTATCGGACAAGAGTTGCGAAGTTTTTACGTAATACCAGGAACGATATGCTTCAGAGAATAACGGATCATATGTGATGCCCTTGCATGGACCGTAAGAATCAGAAGTTGTGGGTGTTTGGAGAGAAATATATTTATTCTCTACCTAACTCTCGCACCGGGGGAAAAAAATGTGCGGGCATGCCAGTGTACTAAGTACACAAAAGAAAGAAGAAGACAATGTAATAAAAATGTATTTTTATTATAATTCTTTAGAAATTACAAAATAATATAAATTCGGATGAATTGCGCTTGTACTTGCAAGGTAGGACTCCCTGACTTCGGCGAATTGGTTCTATTGGTTCCCGGGGTCTTCAAAAGAGCCTCCGGTTAATTAATCCCATGAGTTGAATTCGTGGGATACCTCCGATTAAGCTGTGGTGGTCGTCGTCAGCAATATTCACTTCACGTTCTCCCATGCATGGTGTAGATAGGGTGTAATTTGGTGCCAACGGAATTCATGGCCCTGTCGGTCCGTGCGCCACCGTTGAGGACGTAGTCTTTGTATGAACCCTGTCCTCCTTAGCCGTCCAGCCTTGTCGGTCTTAAACGGCGTGTAGTGAATAAAGATTACTCGTTGTAATCATGCAAGGAGATGTGTGTAGCTTGAATGGCTTGAAGCCATAGCAATAGATGGAGATAAAACTCATGAGAGTGGCGCCGGTGTTGGCAATTGATCCAAGATCCTTATTGAGGCTCTACAAGAATTATCTGTAATGAGTTTCTTGTGCTGCCGTGGTGGTGGTAGGCTTGAGATGCCGACACAGGATGAAAGGCAATCCGGGGATGAGAAAAACGACACCGGTGGGGATGGATGTGGCGCTATCGATGAGCGGTCACCACAAGGTTGATGGGTGTAGAAGTGATGCCATAGCAGCGCCACCGAGAGGACCACAATCGTTTGTGAATGTAAAGGTGGCATCGCTTGAGGTCGTCTGAGGTCAGCGGCGATGGCGTAAATGTAGAGACAACGTCGATGTGCTCGATGAGTGTATGAAGTTGGCGCCACTGGGGAAGACATAAGGATCGCTCCATCATGGGCAGCCATGAGCACTGCATTAGTAGATGACGTCGCTAACTCGTGAGAGACATTGAGTATGTCACTGTAGGCCGCCAGTGGACGCGGCCGCCATGTGAACACCGGAGAATGTAGAAATGACGCCAGCCTCGTTGACTTGCACGAGCACATCACCAGTGACGGCCATCAAGATAATGCCGGTGTCGGTCGCAACCGAGTGAAGACGGTGCCCGCATTGATGAACATGTGGCTGCCCTCGGCGACAGGGTTGGAGGTGAGGATGCCGTCGAGACACCGTCACAAACATGAAGATCTCTTCCGCTGGATCAACAGACTCGGGATCATCACTGCTTCCTACTGGTGCGACCACGAGAGAGAGCTACTGAAATGGAGAAGACAAAGTAAATCATCAGATATCACTTACCCATGGTGGGTGTCACCACCATAAACTTAACTTGCTTCGGACGTTGATTCTTCTTCTGGACTACGACCCTCTTGCTTCACAACAGAATTTGTGTGTGCGAGAGAGAGAGAGTGAGTGGTGTGTGTACTGGTGATGCAAGATGAAAGTATTCTACAGCTTTTGCTACAGAGTGCGTTGCTGTGTGTGTGTCGCTGTCCCCCTCCCTCGTGTAAAATGACGTTGCTTTTATAGGCACTATAGTAGTGCTATTGTACACTCAGTCCATCACTCCTCAAATCAACCAGCTAATTGATGAGGCCTACTTTCCATCCATCAGCTACGTGACAGCAATAGCAGAGGAATATAGAAAATTAGTGAACAAGTTTCCATTCATGCTCCAAATGCAACGACAGGAATACTTCCATTTGCACTAAAAATCATAATTCGATTCCCATTTGTTGGCTGCCAGCAAGGTGTGACTGTTGTCTTTCCCTGTCTAGAGATTATTCACCATAATCTTCTTTCCTAATGGAATCACAACCTACGCTGGATGAATATTTGTTTCAAGGAAACCAACGATCATTCTTATTTGAATCTGTATTTCCATTTGAATTTATACTGATCGGAGAAGGTAATTCCATTTAACAATGAATACTCATTGCATACATCCATTTTCCTTTTATGCACCAAATAATGTCGTAGAAAATAGGATGCAGTATCTGTGTTTATTTTCCCGGCGCACATCCTCGCCATGCATGTCAGCGATATTTATTTTGTGGCCCATACACATTTTTATTCAGGCGCGCATCCTCGTCGCGTACCAGCCGTCCATGTTGATATTAATATTTTCGGACGCGCGTGGGCCAGCCATGCATATCAGTGATATTAATTTTGTGACCCAATACACATTTTATTCGGGCGCACATCCTCGCCGCGCGCTAGCCGTGCGTGTTAATATTTTCCAGGCGCGCATCCTTCCCATGCGCTTGCCATACGTGTCAGCGATATTAATTTTGTGGCCCAATACACATTTTATTCGGGCGCGCATCCTCGTCGCCCGCCAGCCATGTGTTGATATTAATTTTTTCCGGACGCACATCCTTGCCATGCGCCAGCCATGTGTGTTGATATTAATATTTTCCAAGCGTGCATCCTCACCATGCGCCCGCCGTGCGTGCCGGAAACATTAAATTTAGGACACAATGCATTTTTATTTTCTTCGTGTATTTTATATTTTTCATCAAGGAGAAATGGTCATAGTTTCTTCTTCCAATTTCAGTTTCCCGTCTTCCAATTTATTTTACACCGGAAGCTGTCATATATTTTTTCTTCGCATTACCAGAGTATTCTGTATATCGGTACAGAATTTCATCAAACAGTGGGGCGACAAAATATAGGTACAAAGTCATTTGGTATGAAGGGGTTTCATGTCAGACAATGTGTGTTAGACAATGCATGGTGAGATGGAGTCGTTGAACAACGATGACTGAGGGGAGAACGGTGAGGAGCAAGAAATTGGAGAAGAGATAGAAAACATGTTCATTCCTTCGCGCCTGGAAGGTAAAACGTTTGACGTTGACCTTAATACACTTGACGCAATGTAGCGATATGCTGAACCGCAAGATTACAACAAGAGGGACTATGAGAAGTTCACTAGGTTGGCATCGGACACGGAGACACTGGTTTACCTAGGATTCAAGTCGAAGTATACTACGTTGTCAACTGTACTGGAGCTTATGAAACTTAAGGCTAATAATGGTTGGTCAGATAAGAGTTTTTTGGAACTGCTAGATATTGAGAGACCTGCTTCTGAAAGAAAATACAATGTTGTGAAATATGTACGACGCAAAGAAGGTGTTCTGTCCATTGGGATTGGAAGTAACGAGGATTTACGCATGCCCAAACCATTGCATATTGTACTACGGTGAAAATACAGACATAGATGCTTGCCATGTGTGCAAGGCAGGGGTACAAGAGGAAGAGCAGTTTATTGGAACCTAAAAAGTTAAAAAATGGAGGTCCAGTGAAAGTCGTGTGGTATCTCCCTATTACGGATCATGTGAAGCGATTATTTCCCAATCCAAAGGAAGCACAATTAATTCGTTGGCATGGATGGTATGTGTCGGTGATATAGGCCCAGGGTATTGTCAGATAGCGATATCTTGAGAAGGAAGACGTCTTCATCGCCAAGGCACCCCGCTGATATGCCCCACTGATTTATAACGGACCAGGCCACGGGCGGCCACGTGGCACCCCGAGGGAGGGGTCGACCCGGAGGCTGCCCGAAGGCCATTCGCCGCCACGACATAGGGTTCGGGATTACCCGAACCCCTATCCCTTCGACCTGCACCTCTCCCGGCTGCCGTAATTAATGCGGTGGACAGGCGCTGCCCCATCGCATTTAATGCGATGTGAGGCGCATTCGTCAGTGATCATCATCACCCTCCGCCCTACGCAGAGAGGGTGCAAGGAAGTCCTCACCGACTGTCACGGGCTGACAGCGCCGTCAGCTCACCCACGTCTTACCCCCGGGTTGTCACCGTCACATTTAATGCCGAGGCCGCCGGCGTGGGAGAGATAATGTGCAGGTGCAGGGGATGCTGCGTCGTCTCCACCCTGGCAGGGGGCCACCGACAGGTGGGCCCTGCTGGAGTAGGTGGTCAACCGCTCCCCCTCGTCAGAAGCACGGCATCCACGTACTTGTTTTTCTTCACCAACTCTCGCAACGTGGCGATCTGAGCAGGCGTAAGGGTAGACCCCCGACAAGACAGGACAAGAACTGCTCCACAGCATAGAGTGGAGGAGGAGAAACCCAGGGCTACTGTGGTGACCCCTTGCACTATAAGAGGAGGCCCAGGGCCCCTATACAAAGAGGTTGGCTCATTCTTAGAAAGAAAAGTATAGACTCACGTCGCAGGGCACCTCAGTCATCAGCTCTAGCCCACCTAGGAGAGAACTCCTCCTTGAAATCCTTCATCCACCATATCAACAATAAGAACAGGAGTAGGGTATTACGCTCCCCCAGCGGTCCGATCCTGTATAAACCCGGGTGTCAAGAGCGTTTAGCGGGCCTTTTCTCCTGCCCACCTTCTTCTTCTCCTTTGCTCAACCCTCAGTGCACCGCACCCTTGTGCCGAACCAGAAAAAGGGGGTCTCACGGATCCTGATGTGACCATGGCTACGACAGATACAACCATTGATCACATCATATACCCACAGGTGATCTCGTTTCATAACAAGTGCCAATTTAATCGAATCAAGAATATGACACTACCTCATAATGTATGCGTTTATATATTTAGGACAGCCATGGTGCATGCAAAGATGGAGGAGATGAAGGTCGCTGCATTCTGGAACCCAATTCGGCCACCCGATGTAGCATGGACTTCAAATGGTTACCAATTCTTCGTACGACATCCGTTTTGGGCCCGTG
>CM002479.1:8883299-8904542 GCA_000325765.3 Leersia perrieri
TTTTTCGTTGATTACACGGTGTATCCAGATTCTACGTCGAGAAGGTCGGGCATCCCGTATCAGCAAATCCCTGGATCCACTAACGCTGCCCTTTGAGCACTCGACGATGCCTGCCGAGACACCATGCTTCTGCCGCTGCCAACAGTAGCGGAGCCAACATGCCATCAAGCAGAAGAGGCATGATAACAGTGAGCCCCCGAACTACAACCCCCTTCCTATGCTCCATGGGCATGGTCTACGGCAACCAACATGCTCGCCACACATCGCCGCCACCGTCCCCACCCATAAAACCCCTCCAGCAAATCCTTAGGTCCACTTGGAACACGGGGATCAAGGTGGGGGCATGTCTCCTTACCCAGACTAGGAAGGGGATCGAAGGCGAAAGAGGGCGGACAATGATGACGATGACGATGTGGCCAAGGAGAGGTTACCAGTGGCGATGTCGGTGGCTACACTAACGAGACGCTGATGGAGTAGCTTCAGAACCTCCTCTTTCGAGGAGTTTCGAGGAGAGGGTACTGGTGCCATCTACTCCTCATCGTTAACCGACCAAGCTGGTCGACAAGGGCTCTGCCGGTTGCCACATCTAGTAGGGACGAAAGCATGGTGGCAGTCATGCTATATGAGAAGGCCGACACCAGAGCGAACACGAGTTTGAAGATGACCTGATGACTGGAAGAAAGCTATGGGCAGTATGAGGCTGCTGGACGAAGGATTCGCCACCGGTGTGCAAGGAGGAGCGACGACCAACGGTGACATCCTCTCAAGGGCGAGAAGGAGCGACATCTGGTGGCGACCACTTTTCAAAGGCGAATACTTGAGATCCTAGGGTGACTTCAGTCTTTGGTCACAAGAGTGTGGCTACCCCAGCTGATATGGCCGATGACGTCTGCGGACGATAGCTATGAGCTGTGTTGTTGAACCGAGTTGCCAATACTAGCTGCTGATGACAGAACCCCTGATGAACACCAGCGTGAAGGTCGAGATTCCCTCTTCCGAAAGAGGAGAGACGAGGCAAGAGAGGAAGATGGAGAAGGAAGAGAGAGAGAGAGCAAGAGAGAAAAGAAATAATTGGATCAAGTGCGATGAATGAACTTGCGCAAAAACAGAGGCACGCCGTAACTAGTGCAAAAACAGAGGCGCGGCGTAGCAGGGTGTCCACGGCGACGGCGAGCTCCGTAATTACAATGCTTAATCCCACTAACTAAACTGAACTTAAACTAATCCCCACCAACTAATCATCATTCATCGGATTCCAATCGCACTGCCTCCTTTAAAACCAGAGCAAAATCCCCTTTCTTCCCTCTCTCGCTTCGATTCATCCTCTTCCCCCAAAACGCCCGCACTTGTGGCCTTCTTCTTCCCCACGCCGCCATCAATCCACCCCCTTCCGATCGATCCATCCATCGATCCCCATGAATCGCGACCTCGGTTTCCTCATCTCGCTAGGGTTCCGCTTCAACCCTTCCCCGGAGGAGGTCGTGGCCTACTACCTCCCAATCCTCATCGGTGGCCATCCATCCGCGGACACCGACGCCTGCATCAACCGCGCCAGCGTCTACGCCGCCCAGCCCAGGGACCTCGCCACCCGATTCGCCCCCACGCCGGGGAGCACCAACGGCGACCGGTGGTTCTACTTCTTCATGCGCCAGGGGAGGGTTTCGCGCGGCGCCGGCGGCGGCACATGGGTGGCGTTGTCGCAGGGGACCAAGGATATCAAGAAGAACAGGGAGGGGATCAAGATTGGGGAGGTCAACACCTTCCGATTCATGGATGACGGCAACAATTTGACGGATTGGCTCATGGAGGAGTACCACCTCTGCGGCGGCCAGCAATTCGTGAATTCAGCCGGCGATTTCGAAGTGCCCGTCGTCTGCCGGATCTACGTCTCCCCGACGGCGCCTCCCGATTCCGCGGCGCGTCAAGAATCCGCCGCTCATCGGCCTCCGTCTCCGCCTCCGCCACCGTCGCCTGAAGAACCCGAGCCACCGAATCGGGATCCTACGCCGCCGCCGCCGCCGCCCTCGCCGCAGGCATCGCCCCAGAAGAGATCCGCCTCGCCGCCGCCGCCGTCATCCGCCAAGATCAGAGGCCCTACCTCACGGCGCGTCATGGCGGCGGCGCCGCCGCCTCATCCTGTCGCTCCTCTGGTGAATTCGCTAGAAGTTGTTGACGATGGTTTTGGCGAGCTAGAAAAGCTTAGCAATGGTGATGACGAGGCACCACGAAATGCAGGTGATGTGGGCGATCCCTCTGAAGTTAATGACGACACGGGCGAGTTCGCGTGGTTGCTGGAAGATGTCTTGATCCCTGATGATGAGAACATACTGGAGACCTTGGATGTGTTGGACGGCATGGCCGGTGATCCAATCGACAAGGGATTCCTCAAAATGGCGTTGACGGCCTGACGATCATAGATCTTAAGAGTAGTTGCGAATCGCAGGTTAGGAATTTTGTCTGGGAGAACAAGGATTTCTTATGTGCCCATCTTGTATATTCTTTATGGCACAAGTGTGTCCAATTTGCTTTGTGATTTCAAGAATTCTTCTCTTATGGTGTTCTGAGAACCATGTGCTATACAGTAATTTTGAACTTCTAATCAAAAGAGTTGCCTGCACTGGCATATCTGGTAATTTGTTCCAGCTGCTACAAGAAAGCAGAACCACGTTGAAATCAGGCAAAATTCACAGTTTTTTAGCCTTTCCTCTCTCTCTTTGTCAATATCTTCCACCCGCCGCCTCAATGCCAGTTGAAGCAGATCCAATACCGACCCAGGAAGTGCAGCAAGCTTCCATAGGCTATGAACTCCTGACTTCTTCATTCGGGTTGTAGGCTTGTAGCCATGCTGTATAGAGTTCAACATATCTTTTTTTATTTGGGAAATTCGATTCAAGCAAGCATCCTAGAAAAACAATTTTTTTGACAATTATAGGCTCTGCACAACACTGGAACCGGCTGACTTCATACAGAGTGGAAAGGCAGCAATCTGCACGGATGAAACAAAATGTCTGAAAGAGTTCCACCCCATAACAAAATGATTTGTTATGCATGGTAAATGTCAATGGAAATAGAACCAATTCCTCCAAAAGAATTGACCATGTCAACTGTTTAATATCTTACAAACATAGAATGGCTCCGATTACAAACATAGAATCACAAAATGATTTAGTTCCTGATTCCTTTTTTCCCGATACCTTTGTAAAATTCTTTGGAATTGAGATCCACATGTGGCATGCCTGATCGAACTGTTAGTACACTGATGGCCCTTTCAGCCAATTGACAGCCTAGAAGAGCACCCTGTCAACCCGAGCATTTAGGCTCTCAAATACTGCTGCCTCATCCTGCAAACAGAGATGCATCAACCTTCTGATTTCTTCTCTTCAGTGATTGAGGAGGTGATTACCATCTGTTTATTTTATGTGTTTATATAGTAGAGTACAGAAGTATAGATATAATTCACCATATAGAATCAAACCACAACAAAGATTTTTTTTTTTGAGTGGAAACAGCAAGCTCCTTTTATTCAAGCATTACGGTACTCAATACTACTAGTATATACTAGCAGTATATCCAATCTAATTGATCTGCGAACCCACCTGCAGTATAAAATATAAAGGGGTAAAACTGTCTTTTTAGTTTAAGTCGGGGGTAATATTTAATGAACATCTCAAATCCCCCGATATTCTTTTGTTTGTGCCGCCCTCTCCCTGCCATGGGCGACGGTTCTGACGCCGGCGTCGCACTGCCGTTTCCCTGCTGGCGCCAGCGCCGCCCCCTCCTTGCCGCCTCCGATCTATTTGATTTGTGCCCCCTCCCTGCCACGGGCGACGGTGCGATGCCCCCTCCATGCCGCGGGTTACGGCGCTGGCGCCGCACTGCCGTTTCCCCGCGGGCGCCGCCGCCACCGCCTGAAATCGAATTGATGGCGTGGCCGCATGTGGAGGAGGCGTCTGCTGGGAAGATGGAGGCGGATGCCGAGGAGGACCAGCAGATGAGTCAGGCATCCCTCGGCAAGGTTCGCCGGCGGCTAGGCGGCAGGCGTCTGCTATACAGTTCAGTTTATTTGACACTACAGTTGTACCGGAATGGATCAGTGACATCCAATTACACGCAACTTATAGCCTTTACAATGATAAATTTATCTCTGTTGTTTGTAATGTACAGTCCTGCTGAGTATTAGCTGAAGATTAGAGTCTAAAAACCAGCTGAAGATTAAACTGCAACTTCTTCAAGGTTATAACCTTAAAGTTCATAAAGGCTACATTTGCATATTTCACCTTACATGTGAAATCAGTGTCATATGTCATCTTTTTCCCGATATTAAGAAGTGCTAGATTTTGTCATGTCAAACTTCTGGAACAATACACAAATAAAGTAAAATGCATCGCCATCATCCTGTTAGAAGTAGTGACTCTGCACTGAAAAATCACTTCAAAGAACATGGCAGTATCTCATACAAAATAATTAAGCCGCATAAGAACAATATTTTTCTATATTTTGAACCCAACATATGGAAAGAATCTCTCAAACATGTTTCACTTTGCTAGTAACTATACATTGCTTTCTGTTTATTTCCAAACAAAAATGTCGATCAAATGAATTAGCCAAATAGGAATCAAATAGAATGAAATAATATATCCTAACTACATAAAGTGTAGTTCTTCAAAGCTTCTGGTTATTTTGCTGTTACTCCACTAGGAATGTGCGAGGCTTCAAGAACCAAAACATGCTAATCTCCGCGAGGTTCAGGGAGGAGAGAGGTGGCGACTGCTGCGGGGACGGAAGGGGGATGCCTCCTGCTCATCCCGTCTCGCCACGCCTACTCGCCGCGCGGCCACGCCGACGTCGCCTACTCGCCAATCGCCGCTGATGTTGAGGGAGGAGAGAGGTGGGGAATTGCTGCAGAGACCGACGAGGGCTGCCTCCTGCTCGCTGCACGCCCGCACAGAGTTAGGGTCGCCGTCGTCACCTGAGGGGGGATCTGCCGTGTGGATGGGGGATGCGGGATGGATGAATCCGGTTGATGATTAAAACTGAGAAAAGAATTTACTTAATTGCCCTTTTCTATTTATCTGAAATTCCTAGTCTACCCTTAATATACTGCTAGCATATACTCCGTAAAAGTGCTTTCATCATCCAATGTATCATTACTATCTTTTACTAACTGAGACGTTAGAAACTCAGGAGGTCCTGAGCAGAGAATCTGGTCACCAAGCTTTCACTTTGCTAAAAAATGAGCAGCCATATTGGCCGATCCACAGATCCAATTGACCTGAAAATCCCGAAAAAGACCCAGCCGGTATTTCAAATCTTTCAGTATAGGCCCATATATCGATCAATTGATATCTTCCTCAGCCGCCATCTTCTGTATTTGGTTATCTATCTCGAGAATTAACTTCGTAACTCTCAACTCTCCTGCGAGCTTCACAGCCTGTAGACACGCTAAAGCTTACCATTGTTACATCACACATTGTTGGATAGAAATACGAGTCTGCCCCCATAAAACCATCATTTTGATCCCTCATCACTACTCCAGCATCACCTTTTAAGCTTGCTACCTGAAAAGATCTATCTGCATTTGCTTTCACCCAACCAGATGGAGGTTTTTGCCACTGTACTGTCGAATGTGAACAGTAATCTTCTGATTCTTGTTCAGATTAGCCCACTCCTCTAGCTGGAACATAATTCTTTCTGCTACAACACAGATTTTAGTGAAACATTAGAAAATGAAAAAGATTGGGGCGTAAAAACAGTACATTATATACTTGTCGTCACCCTATGATGATGTGATCTATGCTCACCAGTGACAAATGCCACAAACAGATTGAACCTTGTTGTACCAGAAGATATGAAAATTTTAACTGACTCCAGTCCTACACTAAGTACACCAAGACACCTCAACCATGTTGCAGCACATCAGCATGCCAAGTTACCACAAGCAATCTGCTCCAGGGTTCTTTTTGTCATGTTAACATTTTGACAAAGATTGAGGAACATCAGAGGTTTGTGATACTTATTGACTGAGGATTAATTGAAAATGAAATAACATAATGATGGAGCATACTATTATGTAGAATGTGATGGTAAATTTTACTGTAAATCAAATGATGTATGCAAAATGTTGTTGGGATTGGATATTTGGATTACGCTATACTTTGGACAACATCCAATCTGATGAAGATATGCATATTTGACAGCAGATTTCGCAATTGATTATAAGGCTAAAGAATTGACAACATATGCTTATAATCTCATGGTTGGGAAAATTCTGTACAATGCAACTCGTTCTATACATTCAGTACATATGTGATAGTCTAATATTCTGTTATAACTTTTGCATGATTTCGTTCAGGGGTGCTTGGTTGTGCTACTCTATTATAAATAAAACTGGGCATATGAACCATTTGTTCTTACCTTTCAATTGTTGGGCTTTCTATCCAACAGAAGGGGAAAACATTCTAAGTTCACATCAGGCTAAAGAATGCAACAGAAAATTATAAGTCAGTTAAATTGATTGCGCAAGAGACCATGCAAGCTTTCTGCCAACCAGGTTAAATCGGAAGCATCAGTACAGCAATAAACTGACCAAATTCTTTCCCTCGACGACGCGTAATTCTTTTTTTTTTCTTTTTGACTGGACGACGGGGCAATTCTGGAAGCACATAAAGAAAGAATTAGAGATTTTGCGAGAACGAGAGGAGGAAGACAAATGCATTGATGTGAAAACAGATTACAAGGCTTAATCTCACACTAAACTGAACTTAAACTAATCCTCACCAACTAATCATTCATCGGATCCCAATCCCACGGCCTCCTTTAAAACCAGAGCAAAACCCCCCTTTCTTCAATCTCTCCCCTCTGTTCATCCTTTTCCCCCAAAATCCTCCCCCTTCTCGCCTTCTTCCCCCCGCCGCCATCAATCACCCCAATCTTGATCCATCCATCCACCCATCCCCATGGATGAACACGGCCTCGATTACCTCGTCGCGCGAGGGTTCCGCTTCAACCCGTCCCAGGAGGAGGTCGTTGCCTCCTACCTCCCAACCCTCATCAGCGGCCATCCATCCGTGGAAATCGAGCTTGTGACGATCCGCCAAAGCGTCTACGCCGCCCACCCCAGGGACCTCGCCGCCGACCACCGCCCCGTGGCGAGGAGCACCAACGGCGACCGGTGGTTCTACTTCTTCATGCGCCAGGGGATGTTTTCGCGCGGCGCCGGCGCCGGCGGCACATGGGTGGCGTCGCAGAGGGCCAAGGAAATCAAGAAGGACGGGGAGGGGATCAAGATTGGGGAAGTGAAGAGCTTCCGGTTCAAGGATGACGGCAACAATTCCACGGATTGGCTCATGGAGGAGTACCGCCTCTGCAGCGGCCAAGAATTCGTGAATTCTGCCGGCGATCTCGAAGTGCCCGTCGTCTGCCGGATCTACGTCTCCCCGAGGGCGCCTCCCGATTCCGCGGCGCGCCAAGAATCCGCCGCTCATCCGCCTCCTTCTCCGCCTCGGTCGCCTGAAGAATCTGAAGAATCCGAGCCGCCGAATCGGGATCCCACGCCGCCGCCGGCGCCGAAGGCGTCGCCCCTGAAGAGGTCCGCCTCGCCGCCGCCGTCGTCCGCCAAGAAGATCAGAGGCCCTACCTCACGGCGCCTCATGGTGGACTCTCTAGAAGAAGTTGATGACGATGGTTTTGGTGAGCTAGAAAAGCTTAGCAATGGTGATGACGAGCCACCACGAAATGCTGGTGATGTCGGCGATGAGTCTGAAGTTGACGACGACACGGGCGAGTTCGATTGGTTGCTGAAAGATATCTTGATCCCTGACGATGATGACATACTGAAAACCTTGGATGTGTTCGATGATCCAGTACAGAAGGCAGTTGGTGTGGGCGATGACTCTGAAGAACGCTACAATGGCTCTGAAGTTGACGACATTGGCGAGTTTACGAGGTTGCTTCAAGATGACAATGTGCTGGATGCCTTTGATGTGTTGGACGCCATGGCCGGTGATCCAATCGACAAGGGATCCGGATTCCTTGAGGAGGCTTTGACGGGCTACGGCAATGAGATCTTGGTGTAGATACATCTCAACAGTTGTGAATCGCAGGTTAGGAATTTTGTCTGACAGAACACGGATTTCTTCATGTGCCCATCTTGTATATTCATCATGGCACAAGTGTGTTCAATACTTCAATTTGCTTTGTGATTTCAAGAATTCTGCTCGTATGGTGTTCTAAGAACCATGTGCTATAGTAATTTTGAAGTTATAAACAAAAACTTTGAGAGTTTAGCCTGCACGGGCATCTGGCAATTTGTTCCAGCTGCTACAAGAAAGCAGAACCACGTTGAAATCAGGCAAAATTTGCTGATCACAGCACTCAGCAACAACTGATAGGAATTCCGTACTCAATGGAACAGAAGAAACGTAATTGGTGTCAAAATATGTGTCTCTGATCAATATGATTCCAACTTCTCTCAAACATTAGTAACGCCACTTAGAGTACACTAGATATAACAACACCAAAACAGAGACAAAAAACATGGCGGCGTGTCGTTTCAATCACCATTACAGGATTATTTCAAGAACAGCCTAATACATGTGCAGAATCGAAGACACGAGCTAGTCTGTACTCACTACACTGAAGGCTCCTCCCTCTGTAGTAAGCAGCAACCTAGCAAGCCTTATTTTTTTCCAGCCTTGGCATCATAGGTTAAGCACAAGCCCAATTGGTGTATCACTACGACCAGCACCTGCACGATTGTACGCCTCATTCACACTTTTTTAGCCTTCCCTATCTCTTGGTCAATATCTTCCACCCGCCTCCTCAAAGCCAGTTGAAGCAGATCCAATAAAGAACCCAGCAAGTGCAGCAAGCTCCCATTGGCAATGACCTACTTGTATACAGAGATGGCTCCCAGAGGCAAACTCATTCGGTTTGTAGCCATGCTGTATAGAGTTCAAAATGGCCTTTTTTGGGGGGAAATTCGATTCAAGCAAGCATCCTAGAAAAACAATCTTTTCCAATGATGGGCTCTACACAACATTGAAATCGGCTGACTTTATACAGAGACTGGAAAGGCAGCAATCTGCACGAATGAAACAAAATGGTCAGAAGTAGTTCCATTCCATCACAAAACAATGTGTCATGCATGGCAATGTTACAAATAGAACTTATTCCTCCAAAAGAGTTGACCTTGCCTGATCAAACTGTTTGATACTGATGGCCCTTTCAGCCAACTGACAGCTTAGAAGGGCACACTGCCCTACAAGAGCATGTAGGCTATCAAATACTGGTAAGCCTCATCTTGGAAAAAGATGAGTCACCTTCTGATTTGTTCTCTTTAGTGATTGGAGGTGATTTACTCTGTTTCTTTTAAGTGTTTACATAGTGGAGTGCATAAGTATAGATATAATTAGAGTCCCAAAAAAAAGTATAGATATAATTCACCATATAGAATCAAAATACAATATAGATATATAGATTTAAGTGAAACTTTAGAAAATGAAAAGATTGGGGCATAAAAACAGTACATTATAAACTTGTCGTCACCCTATGATGATGTGATCCACAAACAGATTGAACCTTGTTGTACCAGAAGATATGAAAATTTTAGCTGACTATAGTTCGACACTAAGTACACCAAGATAGAGTTAAACGTATGAGAAAAAAGTTGAGTACTTTGTTTCTTGGTTCTCCAGGTGATAGGGTGTTCTACTGATACCCTTATCAAGAACAGAAATCACAACCTCTTATCTTCCATAAAACAGTAAACAATTTCGAACAATTTGGTGCTCAATAACATGGACACGGACAGATACACCAGGAACTCAAATTCTTGCAGTCCTGAACCAACCAGCCTAGCTATTGTTTTAAATGCTTCTTATCATCTTCTAGCATCCTAAGAAATTAACACACTACAGTTAATGTCAACCAATATTAAGGCTAATACATTTGTTTCTTGGTACAAACTGATGTTTTTAGCAAGAAATTACAACGATATCATGGTTATCATTGCTCAAAAGTGTATGCGCATGTATGAGCATGTCATTGAGTAGGATTCGTTTGATCTTATCTAAATAGAACTTTAGATTACTGGAAGATGGAAAGTTTTATACTATAGCATTACTTTTTTTTTATCTAGCTTGTGTTGATTCATAGCATGAGGTTCAAATTAACTTTGGGATTTTTAAGGTACATTTGAGGCTTTCTGGAAGCGAATTCGAGAGGTAGCACTATATTTGTTGTCCTTTAAGAACAGAGAATCACTCTTTAGCACTCCTCCAAACCCTATAGGTTTTGCTTTACTTAAAAGCCCCTTTGAATGTAAAACATGTTTTCCTTTGTATATTACTTCAACATACATGCACTTGCGCAGACGATGACCTACAGTACAGTTTTTCACCCGAATTACATAAACCGTCTTTCATTCTTGAACTGCATAAGATTGTGGCAGCATTTTTCTGTTTTTTCTTGTGATAAAAATGGCTAAAAGATGAGCTCAGGGAAGTTTCATTTGTTGATCATATCATTTACATGACTGTTACTTTTATATAAGCTGCAGTACATGACAAATATTTCGAGATAACAGACATAACGTATCTTTGTGAATTTTCTCGCAAGAGAAAGACAAAAAGGAAATTCCTACAAAGTGGGAGTCAACATTCTCATAATCCATAAATTATAAAAGAATATCATTTTCAAAAAGAACATGCCAAAAGTACTAGAATGGATAAATCGATTGTTGCATAGTTTAATCAGCTTGGGTAGGATGCAAATTTTAGTAGCACTCCTATACATAGCTGGAATTGCAATTGAATATAATGGCAGCCGTACTCCAGTGTGGTAGTATGGGTCATGGTGTTAATCCTTTTTGGGTCCATGGCTCCTCGCTATTCTGCTCATGGCTTCTAAGAAAATACACAGCTTGACCATCTTTGCATCCAATGCAAAGAATTTCCCTATTTATCTGGTCTGGAAAAAATCATAAAGCACGAACCTGCCTGATTGTCCTGTTCATTCAATCAGGAAACTGTCTGCCAAAGAGGCCATCTTCATCCATCGGATTTTAACTCCACGGCATAGTTTGCAGGCCTGCATCACATCAGCATGCCAAGTTATCACAAGCAATCTGCTCCAGTGTTCTTTTTGTCAGGTTAACATTTTGACATATTGAGAAATATCAGAGGTTTGAGATACTTATTGACTAAGGATTGTTTGAAAATGAAATAACATACATAGATCATGTCAAGTGATGGAGCATACTAACATGGAGTAAATTTTACAGTAAATCAAATGATGTATACCGAATAGTGTTGGAATTGGATTACACTAAACTTAGACAAAATCCAATCTGAAGATATGCATGCTTAACAGAAGGAAGAAAATTCTGTACAATGCAACTCGTTCTATACATTCAATACATAACTGCATACTAAATGTTTGGATGATTCCGTTCAGTGTAGTGATATTTTGTATGGCAATGGTGGTTGGTTTGCACTACTCTATTATAAATAAAACTGGGCATATGAACCATTTGTTCTAAAATTTCCATAGCTTGGCTTTCTATCCAAAAGAAGGGGAAAACATCAACAGTTTGCATCAGGCTAAACAATGCAATATACAATTCTAAGCAGTTAGATTGATAGCACAAGGGACCATGAAAGCATTTCTACCAATTCAGGTTATTTCCGAAACAAAAATCTTGGAGAATAATAAGTGAAAGAGAGTGCATCAGTAGTTCAGTACAGCAAGTACCAAAATATTTCCCTCGACGATGACGCGGTTCTGAGCCCCAATGAGCCGCTCGATGAGACCGCTGCCCCTTGTCCATTCGTAGGATAATCACCTGGAAGCAGATAAAGAAAGAGTTCGAGATTTTGAGAGAAGGATGAGAGGAGGAAGGCGAACGGATCTTCCAATGCCTGATCGAACCTCTCCGCAGACATCCACCCCGCTCCTTATCCCTAGATTCCATCCATTCATCCTCAGACGGCCTCAGGGTTTGGTTGGGAAAAAAAAAATGGGGACAGAGTGAGAAGGAACACTCACCGCGGCAGGCGTACGGCAGAGACGCAGCCGCGCAGACTGCGCCGCGGCAACCGGCAGAGGTAGCCCGGTGACTGGCAGCCTCTCCCAGCGTGGGGCGTCGGAAACTTTGGCGTTGCGGATGGTCATCGTTGTGCTCGGTGGCTTCGGCGGCGGCCGGCGGCTCGCTCGCGAGATGTTGAGAACTTGAGATAGCGTGTGGGCTGTAGGATTGTGGAGTGGAGTTGGCCCATTTGGGCTCGCCGTAGGCCGGACGGAGAAAGAGATGGACTATCTCCATTGCAGGGAGAAAGTCTATACAATACCCCACCTTTATGTCGTCTCCAAACCTAAATACCACTGGCTTGTGACTGCAACTTCTTCTCCCTTTCAGACATCCAGCGGGAAATGACGATGCTTGGTGAGAATATTAAGTGGTCCATAATTGTAGTGTATGGTCCTCAGTAAGCGGAAAAAATCTTGTTCACAAGTGAATTAGAAGTATCCAAGCCCATTTGCATGAAGCCCGGCTTTTGCCGGGGGGGAGGGGGGGGTTTCCAACCTAATTTACAAAGCATCTGATAAAAACAATGATAGGTTAAATCGCCACATGATGCAATGGTTCAAAGGGACTTTGGACAATCTTGAGTTAAGAGAACTTCAGCTGCCAGGCCGGCGTTTCGCTTGGGATTTTTTTAAAGTACCCCGAATTGCATATGAGCCGTCCATTGTATTAGATCTAACGGTGAAAATGTATTTCTACTACACCCTGTTAATTTGTGTAGTAGTGTAGTAAAATGGTATTTCGGAAAAAAAAATTGAAAATGCATAAGTAAACTTATCATTGTGCGCCGTGAAAATAAGATTAGTTAATTACTAAGTTGCCCTCGCACCGTATTTAAGCATTTCACGAAAATGGACAACAAAATCAACGGTTGAGATTCAGTACTACTACACTAATACCATCTCAAGTGGGGTACCGTAAAAGAGCCCTACGCTTGGACAAAAGCTGGCAAACACTCAAAACAAAAATCGATTGTTTCTTCTGCTCGACTGATTGGGACTTGCTCTTCAATGCAGCAAGAATAATACCATATTCTTCATATGCTGACCATCCAGTGTTGTTCCTTATTGGAACTGATGCTATCCAACGGCATGCATCACGGCTTTCGCTTTGAGGCATATTGGATTCTACTTGACATCCTCAAGTTAGTTGGCCCTATTTGCTTGACAAGCAGGTTCCACTTTTGATTCAGTTAGTTGATCCTATTTGCTTGACATCCTCAAGCATATGGGTTTCAGTAACCGTTGGGAAGAATATATTACAATCCTTTAGCTTCGTCTTCCTCTCGTGTTTTACTACATGGGGTGCCAGGTGAACCAATTTTCCATGCTCATGGCCTCCGCCAGGAGGGGGCTTCCCTAATGCTTTTTATTCAATCCAGGGAACCCTTGCACATCATCTTCAAAAAGCAGAAAATCTCGGACTCCTTTTACTTCTAGGAGGGGGCTAAGCAATTTTCGTTGCTTCTTATATGCGGATGATGTTGCCCCAACTGCTGGAGACCTTGCAACCTTATGCAAGATCCTCAATTCTTTTGCATCTTTGGGGGATTGGTAAAATGTCAATATACCCGATTCGTTGTGAACTTGAATTGTGCAGACTATAATTTAGGATTTCTCGGGAAGTTTGAAGCAATTCCCCTATGGCATCTAGGCATGCCCATTCACACAAGAAAATTGAAAAAAGTGGACTACACTCCTTTCACCGATAAAATAAGTGGACGTCTAGTTGGCTAGAAAGGTAAATTCTATACCTCCGTTGGACGATGCATTCATGTGAAATCAGCGTTAACATCAATTCCAATCTACCACCTCACTGCAATCCACACCCCCTCTTAGGTCATCAAAAGGATTGACAAATAGGCATTCTTGTGGAAAGGAAACGATCCTGATAAGGTTAGTGGGGGTGGAGGGGGGGAGTTGTCATGTAAATTGGAAACGGGTATGCTCTCCAAAGGAACTGGGAGGTTTGGGAATCCTATATCTCAACAAGTTTTCAAGAGTCCTAGGGCTACGATGGATCTGGCTGAGCTGGAAGGAACTAGACAGGCCCTGTGCTAGATGAACTCTTCCCTGTTATGCCACTGATGTCCAAATCATTCAAGCAACAACTTCATTTGCTATCGGGAACTGGGCAAAGGTAAAGTTCTAGACAGATAATTGGATGGACAATCTTTGTCCCAAGGGTCTCTTCCCTAACCTGTTTCGCCTAGCAAAAAGAAAGAATCGATTGGTGCAACAAGAACTTGAAAACATTAGTTGGTTGGCCTCTTTTCGCCCAAACACCTCTCTACTAGAGATAAATGAACTAGTTTCCCTAGGGGCCAAGTTACAATCTATTTTTCTTATAAATCAAGATGATGATCTATACTGAAAATAGTCAGCTGAGGGTCAATACTCAGCAAAGAGTGCTTACTTACAACAATTCCAGGGTACTTACTCTAGGGTTGATTTCTCCAAGATTTGGAAGGCAGAGGCAGAGCCAAAGCACCTTTTTTTGGTTGGCTAGTTCTTCATCAGAAAACCTAACAAATGTCACTGGCAATACGATTGGATTTTCTCAGTGTGTAGTGAAGCATTTGAAGACTGTAACCATCTCTTCAAAGAATGTGTCTTATTTAAAGAAGTTTAGAATTTGATTTGCAATTGGCTATCCTTACCGCCCAAACTTCCAATAAATTAGAGCTTACAAGATTGGTAGCACTCCTTTGCCCTAATCTCTCCAAAGGAAATCAGAAAAAAAAACTGACTCTTCCATCCTAACTTGTTGGTGAAATGTATGGTTGGAGCGCAATCGACGGATATTCTGCTTTGAATCCGCTTCTGCCATACAAGTTGCTTTGCAACTAAGGAAGACTTAGATCTTAGGACCTAGGTTTTTAAATCGCCTTGATTTTGTAATCTTTTCTTCCCTCCTAGGTTCCTCTCTACTTGTAATATTATACTCGTTATTTTATCTTTATTTTTCTCCTACTAATATATTCTGGCAAAACTTCTGTCATCATTCCTCAAACAAGAAAACTAAATCTCAGAAATCTTAGTCTCCGCATTGTCGACCACCGTTTGCCTCCCGTCGTCGCTTGAGACCCCTCCTTCTACTTTCTCAGGAGGAAGAGGGGGTGATACGTGGGTCCCAATATAGTTTTTTCATGTGTGACTTTAAGTGGGTCACATATTTTCTTTTGTGTTTTTGTATGGTAAAATTATCAAGTAAGCATCACATCAGCACGGTAGACCACGCCAATGCACCTTGTCAAATAAACATGCTAGATATAATGCAACATAAGTGATGCGTAGAGAACCATAGCCAAAATTGCTGGGGGAGGCAAAATCAACTAGTTTTGATAGTTGATGGAGTTTGGTTTTGCGGTTTAGGGGATATGAGGAAAACTCAGCCTATAGTTAAATGGAGGCAAAATGAACTTTTTCCTCATTGATGAGTCATGTTCACTGTAGTTTTTATTCGCAAAACCCGATTGTTAAAGCAGACTTACCAAGATTTGATTTTATTAGACCTTCCCAAATACCGAAAACTGCTCAAGAAGTGTGGAATATTAATTATTTATTTAGTATAGCTTCACTTAGACATGACGACCATATATACTACCTAGTTTTTTTAACATATGACGTCCTAGACTTTTAAACTGCGTTTCACCATTCGTCCAATTCAACAATTTAAAGTGTGATTCTTAACGCACGATGTTTTTTTTATTTTTAACGTACATTCAGGTTTAAAGAAATTACATTAGAGTCAATCAATTCAACTATTTATTGTAAAAACACACATATGCATAAATTAACTCCTACAGCTTCACACAGATTCCCTCAAGATCACGGCGAAGGTCCGCCAACTGCGACTTCTTTTCACACAACCAACACGCTCATCTGATGGATGACTGGTTGGGTAACACGAAGTTACAGTCTCCTCGCGCGCTAAATAAATAAATAACTGCATCCCACGATGCCATTTTGACTTGGGGCAGCAGCTAGCTCGTGTTGGAGAAACCAAGGACTAGTAAACGCGACAACCATTCTGACCCCGTTGCGTAGCCTTTTGCCCTCGCTCGATCGCCGATGCGGCCGAATCCTGATTCCGTCCAAAGAAACAAATCAGTGGAAGCTACTACGGCTCGGGCACGTGGGTGGTACTGGCCTTGGCATGCCGACCTGGCGCGCTCGGATTCGGGGCATTCGGCTGCGGGACGACGACCGGAGGAGGGTGTATGTCGCGATGCGGGCAAATTCAACGCTGGACCGGGCGCCTAGTAGCTAGGGCGGACATGTTCCGCGGGTCGGGCGGCGCGGGTCGCTCCCCCAGGCGCGCGCGCACGGATTCTGCGTTGCGACAACGCCACGCCACAGCCACAGCCACCGCCAAACAGCAAACGGCTCTCGCAACCTGGGGAAGTGGTCAGGTAACAAAAAAACGGAGTGCTAGTACGATTCTTTTTGACGAAATTATATGCACAGACTACAGAGTACTTGTTACTTGTATTGTAATATCATTCAGAATATCGATGTTGTCTTTAATACCTTCATTAACCTAGCAGTAGAGTACGACAGAATACCTTAAAAGATTTCTACTCATGCTTCAATGAATGCCATTTTATATGAAGGATGGTATTTTTTAGATAATGAAAATACTTATATTCACAGGCTCTGTTGTAAGGCGCACACCTCACAAATTTTAAGGTCAGTCTCAATGAGAGTTTCATCGGTATTTAATAAGGTATTAAATCAACAAAAATAATAATATGAGAAACGAATTAAGAGGAGAGAGACAGGACAAGTTTTATCCTCGTAAAACTTGGTTAGCATTGTTTCCAAGCACATTAAACTCCATTAAAACACTATTGAGAGGGTATAGTTTCTTTTCAACTCAATTAGGCTAATCACATGCTGATACTTGTACTTAATTGTTAGCATATGAAAACCATGAGATAAAATTATACATTAAGAGAGACTATTTCATTCACCAAACTAAACTAAATCATAGTACTAAATACAATGTGACAAAACTATACATTGACACTAGTCTAAAATAAAGAAAAAAAACATATTATATTCTGCAACTTACCATACAGTTTAGTTTTCATACTTCAACTTTCAAAGTGGTTTTAGACCACATGGGAAGGACGTGGCAAATATAATGTTGAAGTTTTCTTTAATTCAGGTACTATTTTTAAAATTTTAAATACAAGTCCATGGTTTTAATTTCATTTGAATTTAAAAATTTATAATTACTTTGCAAAATGAAGTACCAACAGCTCCAGAGAAATTAATATCGCATATTTGTTAATTCAATTTCTTGACTTGCATCCATATTCACACTTTTTTTCCTAACCTTGCATTTTTTTTATCATCAATGTATTTTTTAAAAACTTGCATTTTTTGTTATATCAGCATCATTAAAACTTTTACTGTTCGTCTTGCACTCCAGGTCCTCCTCACTATTAGAATATCTCATGCATCGGAGCCAAACGGGCATGTCATATAATGATGCACATAGATGGTAATTGTATAGTTTATCATGGCTCAAACTTTCTTAGAATCAGGCCTCCTGATTGCAAAAATAAAGAAATAGGAAAAATATAGGATTTTCATAGAAATATAAGTGTTTTTTTAATAATAAAATTGATTTCAACCTTTACTTCAGAGAAGCTACGAAAAATTATTACTACCTCCATCTCAAAATACAATTACTTAAAGCTATGAACCTGGACATGTTTCTTGTCTAGGTTCATAGCTAAGAGTAGTTAAATTTTGAAACGGAGGGAGTGCAAGGTTTACATGACAAATAACTGTGAATAACAAAATTACGAGGCATACAAGTATAAAATAGAGGATTGCAAAACATAGAAATTTAGTGTTTGGACCGCATGAAAAACACATAAATTTAAGGTGAGAGATAGACTCAGAGAACTTTTCCAAGAGGTTGGAGCTCATGCTAACTTTTCCCTAAAATCTATGTGCA
Organism: Leersia perrieri; assembly: GCA_000325765.3. Classification (NCBI taxonomy): domain Eukaryota; kingdom Viridiplantae; phylum Streptophyta; class Magnoliopsida; order Poales; family Poaceae; genus Leersia; species Leersia perrieri. The sequence continues at coordinate 8,901,358 of CM002479.1, forward strand.
TTAATGAGACATTCCATAGGATATGATTTAGGAATGCAATTCATTTGTTTCAAAATGCTATATAGAAAAAAACATTATATGATTTGAATCCTTCATATTTCCTTCGAAAATCCTCGGAATCAAAGGGGCCTCAATCCTCAAATAAAAAATCCACATTTCCTTCATTATTTACTTGCTTGTTGGTTTCTATACGCACTAGTGTGCACATGAGTAGGGGGAGTAAATATACATATAGACTACTGCATACTTGGGAAAAATAAACAAAACTGTCAGCCCGCACCCGATGCCTCGATCCTGAATCGTGATGCATGGAAACAGGCAAGCAGTGAACTAGGGTACCACCCCTTATAAAAAGGCACCCAAAAAAGGGCCTTTTTGCTCATGTTGGTTCCACCGGCTTCTTCAAGTTCCATCTAACCATCAGAACACTCATCTATTGTGCAAGCAGCTCATTTCTTTGTCCACGTCCTCTCATCTTGATAAACCATCAAATCTCAATCTAACTCATTTAGAGGTCCAGATGGAGGTAAACAAGCAGCAGCCAGGAATCGCTACTCTGCATTCCTGAATTTCATTGGAATGGAATTTTATACATCTTGTGTATATAGTGAAATGTTCATCATTTCTGTTTGCATATCTTGCGATGCAGAAGGGGAGGAGACGACACATCCCGGCGTTCGGTGAGTGGAACCAGCAGTGCGAGGATCTTCCAATCACGCAGTACTTCGAGTCGGCGATGCAGGACGGCCTCATCGTCACAGCCGGGCACTACTACCACGACGCCGCCGGCGAGTTGCTCTTCAAGGTCTCTGCCTTGCCGCCGCCGCAGAAGCCACCTAGGAAGGCAAGAATTCTATGGCTTGCGTGCACTCCATAATATTTTCAGTACTTGCTCACTATCTAAAAACAAACAATCTAAGTGCTGAACTGTTTAACTCGCTGTAAACATTTTAGTAATCATGATGGTAAATAGAGATATATCTCTGCTATTTAAACAAAATCAGTTGTTGATTACTTTGATGTGAGGGTTTCTTTAGTGCATTTAATTAATTTAAAGCATGTAATGTCATACTACCATATTTCAGTACGTTGTTGATATTTTTTTTTAAAAAAATACGTCTCTGTTCTGATATGATGATATGTACTACAACCAGTAACCGTATCACAATATTTGTTCACTTTACAAATCTCAGGTGAGATGTTCAAGAAACATGATGGAGAATCAGGCAGGAAGGAGGAGGGATGGGCCTACTAGTGTGGTGGATGGTTGTGTAGTTGTCCATGGATCGAGGAGGCCTAGGGTTGTTAGGGCAGTAGATGAGGACCTATACAAAGTCCCCTCTGAACTCCTCCGCAAGAAGGCAAAAGGGGTACTATATACTTCTGCACCCAACCTCCATTTAGTTTGATTATCTTCAAGCTACAAATATAGTTTTCAAAGGATATAACGAATCACTAAAACATAATCCTTTTTATGCTTTCACTAGAAAAGACGATTCCCGAAGTATTTTAATTCTTATTAACTATGTATTCTTTTTATCAGAGGAAGCATGTGAGAAGCTTATGGATGGGCTGCGTAGGGCTCAATTGCGTCACCTAAAATGTACGAATAAGTCAGTATGGAGGCCATGTCAATATTTTTCGATTGTAGTATGAAGCCTCGCAATATGTGGACCTAGTGAGGCAATCTGAAGAAGAGAAGCAACTGTTGCACCCAGTGAAAATGTCTCACTACATATGTAAATTATCCATGTTGATGGATTGATGTCTTATAGCTAGCTAGTTCATCTTTGCACGTAGAACACCGTGGGTGCCATCTGGAGTTTTGGCACGAGTGGACAAGTTGTCAGAGATGTTGACTTTGCTTTCATACGTAGTACGTAGATCTCGAGCAGAGTACTTTCTCATCATTTATATAATGCTGGAGTACTCTTTTACTTGCTCCCTCCGTTTCATACGGTAAACATTTTGATTCTTTGCTTCTAACTTTTGATCATTCATTTTATTTAAAATATTACAAAAGTGTCATTTATTTTGTCTGTGACTTACTTTATTTTAAAACATGACTTATTATTTTTATATTTATACTAAGTTTTTTTTACAAAAGATGAATGATCAAATAAGAAAGGCCAAAATGTCTTGCATTATGAAATAGAGGAGTAATAATTAGCTAGTTGTATCATTAGAATACATTTTTTACTACTGAGCACGTTTTAAAATATATATTTGCACCTAAAAAAATTTTCAATCCTTCTCACTCAAACTTCTAAAACATGATAAATAACACCTTTGAAAGAGCCAACTCTCTCTTCCCCACGGGCTACATGGGAGGCGACGCCTCCACCCACCTTCCCTACCCAGGCGGGATCTTATTCCACTTCCAGAGCCTGCTACAGTGGAGGCCTGTCAGGGCAACAACGGCGGCAGTCTGATCCCTGGCCATCGGCTGAATTTGGTGCAGAGAAGTAGGAGGCGGCGGTTCTTGTGTGTGGTGGAGGTGGTAGCTGGAGATGGTGGCAATGCTGCTCATGAGGCGTCGGTCTGACAGTCAGCTAGATCTGGCGAATGGTCGGATGTTGCATTGCGACAACAGTTGGACCCAACGGTGACGTCTATGGTGGCGGACAGCTTAGACAACATGTTTTTAATTATTTTTTAAGTTTATTTGCTAAAATTTTTAATATATCCCTATAATATATTATTCACTCGACGATCCGTTCAAACCGATGTTTGAAACTAAGCCTAAGGATGTTTCCCACTAGAATCCAATCAACAGACAGAAACTATCAGAGGGCATACCGGTAGCTCCTCATTTGCAATCGTAATATAGCAATTGATTAGCTCGTTCAAGTTTTGAGCTCATGTGGAGTGTGTAATTCGCCAGGCTTATGAATGGTTTTAGACTTCAGACGTCAGTAGCGTTTGTTTGGTGGGCCGTTTGCAGGCTTTGGCTGAACCCATCAAACTACTGGTGGGCTTGCATGCTAGTTGTGGACTTCCCTTCTAGTCCAAGGTTTTTTTTGAACTTTTCTTGTCAAAGGTTTAGCGGACAAGCTTGATGCGGCCAGTAATTTTTTTTTTTTGAGACCAATGCGGCCAGTACTTAGGGTGCAAATGCGTGAGGGGTTAGCACTCTCCTCACTAGTTTTCAGCTTAGCAGGCCTCGCGAGCTGAATGAAGATGGG
>CM002479.1:8904642-8944335 GCA_000325765.3 Leersia perrieri
GTGTTGAGGTTTGCTTAGCCAGGCAGCCAGCTGGCCTATTTTGCCACCTAATATGCACACATTGTTAGCTTAAAATCTAGGGTGTTTTGTTAAACATGGCTGAACACGTGCGCTTTTTCAAAGATATGCAACATGCGACTGTCTTACAAGTGGCCAAATATACATATATACATGTGACTTTGTGTTACAAGTACCTACAATGATTTAAAAAGTAGCTTAACACAAACCAGACACGCTTCACAAACCGTTAAACGATGCTTGTATGTAAATACATATTTCTCTAAAAAATTAAATAAATGCATTTTTACATTTAAATATCATGTACATATACTCCCTCAGATTTTATACATTTGATGTTGGTTAGCTTAAATTTAAGTTAACCAACGAATGTCAAATAAAAGTAACCGGAGGGATTATTACTAATTATGTTTCTCTTGTACATGTTTGAAGGTACCCGGAATAATTCAATTTTAACATCTGAATAGAACGGGCCTAAAGCCGGATCATTCGCTGACGCGCGTGCTATATATCTGCAATGTATAGCAGTATGTAAATTTATTGTGGACGTCCACGGTCGTTGATGAGCGATATGAGTATGTCTTTTGTCCCTTTGTGGTATGCAGATGCAGCCACAGCCTGCTACGCCCATCTACATCAGTCACACAGTAGCACGTGGTAAGGTGTCTCTAGCTACTGTGTTACGTACGTACGTACGTGTGTATACGTCAGAGAAGTCAAACAACGCAAGACAAAAAAGCAAAAGCGTGGTTTTGACTAGCAGCACGTAATGCACGTACGAAGAGATGCGCAACTGTTCTCTCTTCATATCCTTTGATTTCTCCACAAGAGAGATGTGAAGAAGAGAGAAGTACAGTCGCAAGCTTTTGCAGCTGCGCAGTAGTATATATGTTTACACTTTAATTGACGGATACAGCCGGTCCATACAACACACATTCGGTTGCTGGGATCAACGACGACTTCACATGTGGTCTCTCCTGAGTTCTGAATTCTGATCGATCTGTATGCAACGCCAGCGACAGATGCAACACCAGCGACAGCAAGCTGCAGGCATGCGTTGGGATCGATGGGTGGATCGATGCATGGAAGATCGATGCGCGCACACAGAACACATAGTACACACGCACGCTAGCCACGGACGCCCTGTCACGGGCAGAAGATGGGGATGGGGAGGGACCGACAGACCGACCGATCGATCGATCGACCGTCGGTCGTGCGCGTCGAAGCAGCCGGTGTGTCATGGAGCTCCATGCATGCCAACATTTATTGGCCTCTGCACTGCACTGGCCAATCGACGACGACGCAGTCACAGCATCATGCATTCATGTTGTGGTCGAGCTTCCACTGTAAAATTACTACTCGATCCACTGTGCGCGCCTGTGTGTACTAGCTATAGGAATGAAGGTGGGACTATATACGAGAGCGACATGCTAGTAGCGGGCACAGCGGTATGTGTGCGTCAGGTGTGTGGATACCGATACGTATGTATGTAGGCTGATCATCAATACATTCCATTGGATCGCGTTCCGTTGCGGCCACACGTCAGGCAAGCCCTCATGGATGAGATGAGCCGCGCGCATCCTTGAAATGCAGAGTAATGGGTAGCAAGGGGAAACTCTTTTAATTACACGAGTGAATATCCGTATGTCTATTTAAATTAAATATTTACAAATTGTCCATGATGAATATTCTAAAAACAATTTGTAACAAAACTAAGTGAGTTTATATCGTTCTACAAACATAAAGTTTAAAGTAAGCATTTGCAAATGGTAACAAAACTAAGTTAAATATAAGCCTATAAACTCACTACTTGCGTTAAGATACAATTAACACTACTACACAAAGGGGCTTTGGTGTCGGCTGCAAAGTGGTTTTAGTTGTTAAATTTATAGTCGACATAAATTTGGGTAAGCAATGAGCGTAGTCATGGATGTCGGTTTCAGAATGGCACTTATAAAGTATTATAGGTGCCGGTCGCCAATAATATGCTTAGAACTAGCATCTATGTGCTTCCCATGTTAAAGATAAAAGATGACGGCTTGGCTCGATGAGCCAAAGCTTTGAGCCGCACTCATTCCCATCCATGAAATCCCCAATCCATCCACAGATCAAACCCCTCTAGATTCCCCACATGAAATTGACATGAACAAATATTAACATATCAATAAACCTTATTTAAACAGGTGAACACATCCATATCATCAATATTTACATGCAACCAAAATCGAAGCAAATAAAAACACCAAATCATATCAAATCACCCTTGTGGATGAAACAAGTAAATCGTGACCTTGTGCGGGACGAGGACGTCGACGCCTTCTCCGATATGGGGTCCTCAACCCGCTGCAACCCTGGCGACACCCACATATCCATCGTTGTCATTCCTCGGGTGGGGTGAGCCATTGCAAATGGCGATGGCGGCCGTAGAGATGTCCCAACCTCCACAGTTGTTGTGCTGCTCATGCCGAGGACAGCGGAGGATCCTTGGGCGGTGGCAGCTGCCCGTCGTGTTTGTGGTGGCCGGATCTAGCAGCCAAGGATGACAAAGGAGATGAGGAGCCAAGGATGGTGACAGAGATGGGGGCGGTGGTGGCCGCCAAGCTCATGGTGATTGAATAGACATCATCTAATTAAAACATGAAATTAACTCAGAGCGGAATTAGTACAACTAGAAGTTTCGGCTTGAAGGACCGAAACCTCCAATCAGGGTGACTCATCGGAACTTCCATTCAATAGTAAGTTTTTCATGAGGGAAACACAATCAATGCATCTCAACAATAAGTGAACAAGCAATGTATAAGTGAATACAAGGGTTGAATCTAGATAAATATAAGAGTGAACAAGGTACACAACCTATCACATTAATCTCAGACATAATATTGCAACTTGGTATATAAACTAGCATATCTAGTCAACAAGGAGATATCCACAATATCACAAAAGTGGTAAAGAGGGATACATAGACACATGATTTATTTCCTGATATTTGGACCCAAATATTTAAAGTCTTGGTTGAGGCACTTAAAGGAGTGAGATCTCATCGATCTTTACCTCACCATTTTACTAACCACAAGTAAGCTTTAGTGTCCAAGTCCACACATATTAGCAAGTATCTGGGTGATCTCCACGGATCAAGCCCCTCCAGAGATACCTAATGTCTTGTTGTGACTTGCTCTACCAAGCAACCGTCTTGGAGTTAGACGGTATCCACTATCTTACTTCTTTCCTTCCCGGGCAATCCACACAACGGGATGCTTGCTGTCGATGCCTAGCTGGCTAGGAGTCCATGGCCTCCAGGAGTAACAAACACAATTGAGGTTATGCTTGCATTGAATTCAAGTGCTCAAAGGATGGTGGAGTGAAGCTCACTTACTCTCATCCCAAAACTTTTCTTAACCAAGGTTGTGTGGAATGAAGCTCACTAGCCATCACCAAACTAGTCAAGGATGGAGTTAGGGTCACTATTACTCAATCACTATTCCCAACACTTCTCTCATGCACAACTCTCTTTTCCTCTCAAATTCGTTATCAATTCTCACCCAAATGTCACGCACTAAGATCTACCACAAAGGTATATGATTAGAGAGGGTCTATTTGGCTTTAGATGGGTCCACTCTTGCCTCAAACAATGAGCCACTCAAGGAGCGGGTGGAGGGGATTTAAATACCCAAATCTAAAAAAACTAACAGTTATACACATATTCCTAGATAGGAACTTCTGCCACCTAGTTGGTAACTTCCAGTCTAACCTCTTGGTTGATCATAGAATACGAGTCAGAAGTTTCGGTCGGATTGACTGGAGGTTTAGGTTGGACCCCTCAATTGGTGGTTATAGTATTGATCAGAACTTATTGCCATACTCCGACATCCGAATAGACCCTATGAAAACAGGCATAACTCTACACTGCTGGGTCTATTTTTGACAAACTTGGACTCTGTAGCAAACTTTTTGAGGTGGCTAGCCAACACAACCAAGAACAATCTTTGAAAATACTCATAGGGTAGTTTAAGGCTTGGGTTTCTCTTAAAGAAGCACTAAGGAGAGTCACTTTGAGCACCAAGACATATGCAGACATATCAACATTGCGTCCCTCTTGATAGTACGATGTTCCTATACTCAAATATAACTGAAAAGCTATACCACTTGCAATGCCTTCACAACATCTTCTTTCTTCACTTTGTGGGTTGCCAATGCCATTGTCATTTCATCTTCAATGTTATTCACTTACACCTGATGAGAACATTAGTCCCAAATCAATTATACATTTGTGTTAATAAATGTTCATCTTGATCAAGAATACATCGCATCATCTTGATATTCGGTACATCATCTTGAACTCTTCAATGCTTAATGTGGATAATCCATAGCTTCACATGGCCTCTCAGCATCCATACGACAATGCTTTTGGTCGCTCTTCTCCATCGGATTTGGTACTTCAGCGTGAAGCCTCTTGCTTTGCCCTTCACGATAGCATAGTCCCTCGTAGCTGAGTCTCATATGCCCTTCACCATCTTAACATAGGTAGCCCAACCATCCACTCTAAGCCTAAGAAAACCCCACCTCTCTCCTCCCCTATCAGCACTCCGTCCCAACCCGTCCGCAATCCCAAACCCTAATTGGTCAGAGCCGCTGCCTCTACCAACAAATTTGATTTTTTTTTCCATACAGAGCTACTGGAAAATCTCATAGGGCCAAGATGAGGCCCATATGTGATAAACATGAAGGGGAGGCGCTATGGTTCATATGCCAAAATCAATTTTCATAGATGGACTACTTAACATGCCTACCTACATAAACCTATTTTCGCAGGCAGGCCTACTAAGTGGTCCAATTGCCAAAATCCCATTAGGCCTTAAATATATAAGTCATATCATCTGCCCTCTTTCTCTCCCAATCCTCTTCCTTCCTCATCATCTCAATCTTTCCCTAGGCTTCCTCATCTTCTCCTCTCCTTCCCTAGCCCATCTCTCCGATCCTCCCCTTCCTACCTCTCAGGCACAATGGCAATAGCAGCGCTGGAGTAGATGCGTGACAGTGGTCTCGGGAAGATTGCACGTGATGACCGCAGAGGCAGACGAGTGCGGCAAGATCCAACGACGGTACACTACACCATCGTCAAGATTTTACATCAGATGTCTGTCGCAAAAGATCGTAGTTCATCGTCAAATTATCTGTCGTTAAAACTTTCCGACGGACTATCTGTCGCTAATGGTCGTTTTACGGACACACCGTTTGTCGCTAATTCTATGAATGTTTCCCGATATACTGTCTGTCGGCAATGGTTCCGTTTATCAACTGATTGTCTGTCGCCAGTGCTTAGACGACAAACCATCTGTGGCAAAAAATTCAGGTGGGCCCCACGCCCCAAGATAAAAATAACAAAGGAAAAAAATCTCACCGTAAACTCCCCAAACCCTACCCTCCTGCGCAGCCCGACACCCCTCATGCCACTCCGCACCTCGCACCTCTGCACGCCGCCACTCCTTCCCCTCGCACTTCCATGCGCCGGCCTCTGCAAGCTCGCCGCCATTCCGTCCCGGCCATCCTCCCTTTGCATAAACCTGCTTTCTCTGCTGCCCACCGCCTAGATCCGCACCTCTTCTCCCGCCTCCCCATCTCCGGATTTCGCCTTTCGCCTCGGCAAGGGAAGGCAGCGGCGTCGTCTCCCCTGTCCCTCCTCGTCCACCGGCAACCTCCACGCCGTTGAAAGGGCACTAGAAGCTACAGCGGTTGATGAGGTGCGACTTTGTTGGGAGGGCGCTGGAGTCCGCCGTGACATCATCGAGGTGGTGGTGGGTTTCCACCAGATCTGGCAACTCCTGGGCTCAGGACCGCCAGATCCGGCGTGCTCGGCTTTGAGGACCCCGGATCTGGACATCGCCTCCTCACGCCCTCAGCTACCTCGCCGATCTCCGCCCTTGGCCTCGTCCTCACCATGCGCACCCTTGGCCTTGTCCTCATCGTGCGCACCGTCGGCAGCGAGGTCACCGATCGTGGGTGCTTGGTGGCTGGCGCTGGCGCACCGGGAGGTCGAGCTCATCACCACCTAGCAATATTAGACGACTTCATGCGGTGTTGGCAATCACACGCATCCTCCACCATTAAGCCAAGGAGAGATCCAATTATAACTTTTCTTTGAATGTTTCTAGAAAGAGATGAATCGGTTTTGCAAGATCCCAACTCGCATCAGCGGTACATGTTGTTTGGATAAATCTGTGCAACTAAAAATTATAGAGAACTGGCTATTATGTGTGGCCGAAATCAATTGTAGAGAACAGGATATTATGTATTATTCAATTGATATTTTGTCATTTCTGTTAGGAAAGTTCATATTGATGTGGGATTGTCATTTTCAGGTAACCTTTATGGCTTTACCTTGTTACAAAGTTATTTCGAAATGATAAGGCGAACTTGCATTGTGTTTACTCTATTTCTTCAGCCTTCAAGGTCATGGGATCAATTGTATAGTTGGACACTATGGGAGAGAGAATGATAGTTGATAGATGATGGTGAGACTGCGAGAGAGCATTTTACGCTCTTCTGCTACTCGTAATTTCTAGGAGTATGTCGTTAATCTAAGATGTGTTTTCTCAGAGAAAGGCTTATGCAGTTATGTTTCAGTGGCTAGAGGTGCTTTAAGTTGCTAATCTGTCCAACTTAAAGAGAAGTCTGTTTTCGTTCTTTTTGTGTTTTTTCTCTTTACTTTTTTCATGTTAATCTTGATGTGGTGTAAAATTCCAGAGGTTTGATGGTCCCATGATGAGTAATCGACATTGAATGGTTTTTGTTACGCAAGTCTGGTGGCAATGAAATTGTATTGTCCTGATGTTTTTGACCAGTGCCTGTGTTTTGTTTAGTTAGTTCAGGTGAGAGCTATAAGGTAATAATTTCCCGTCCTTTTTTTAGCGTGTGAAGAATTGTCGGTAGTTAGCTCAATAGTGGGAATGAAATGGTATGCATTGAGTGAAAAAAAAACCATAGACGCTAAGCAATAGTACACAATATATTACCATGGCTGAATCTCTTCCATTAGTGTGTTTCATCTTTTCAGTAATAGATTATCGGCAAATACTTCCACGTGTAAAGGGCTTCAGATTTTGGAGTAATTTCACAAATTAGAAGGGCTTCTGATCACTTACTAATTTGAAGCAAAATTCCTTGTTGAGATATCGATTCCTTTTATCATGATATTTCGACGGAGTGTTATACACTAATATTAACATTCCAATGTACTGGAATGTGCAGGTCATTGACTTCTGGTGTGTTTATTTCGATTAATTGTCCTGGAGCTTATAGAAGTCTTGGGGTGTACATATCCAAGGTAGCCATTTAAATATATAATATAGAACTACAATTACTCAGTAACCCTCTCTGTAACTCAATAGTGTAGTCCCAAGCATTTTGGTGTCATTCTTTTGATGTCATATAGTACTATAGTACTAGTACTTTAGTTAAGTAACATGACATAGAAGATATATATTACAGTAGGGCAACACCTAACCATATTGATCGGTTAGAACTAGAATATGATGCATGGAAATAATAAACATCTCTTCTGTGTGGCTTCCATTTGTAAAGAGTGGTCATAGTTTGAATGGGCCGGTGTGATGCATGAATAATTGGATGTTAGGAGATGGGCACATGTTTTTAGGTGCATATTCTAGTGTTTTTATGCTACCACTAATACTTGAAACCGATCAAATACCTCATTATTCTTCTATGAAAAAAACCAGGTATATACTTATTATCCTTTCATGCTTGCTATTCCATGCTCTTGTTTTTCTTTAGCTTCCATGCTCTTGTTTTTCTTTAGCCCAGGCTGCATTGCTCTAGTACGCATGGGCAGGTTAGTTTTTTTTAAAAAAAAATTGTAGTAAGCATTCACATTTCCATTGCTCTACTAGACCATCTCAGTTTATAGATTTTATTAATTTATTGCTCTACAAGAAATTTTTTTATATTATATACAAGCAACATGTGATTCCAAAATATAACATCTTTGTTTCAGTTATAACGATTCATACTTGTTGCTTATAACGAGCCAGCTTTTTTTCTTAAGTTCTATTACATGGTAACAGCTCAAGTTGTTTCTTTTATGATGCTTTTACAGGATCGATTTGGTCATCAGATGTTGTCTGAACTGAGAGAAACTTTTGGGCAAGTGGTGGCAAATGCATTTTTGATGCATTGTAGTTGTACACAAACAACAGTATATATACATTACTTAGAATCTTAGGGTACTACAGTGATATACCTGGTGACTTGTTTGCCTTTAATTTGTAGTTAAAGAAATGCTTGATACTTGTCCCTAGCTAGCAGTTTGTGGCATTGTGATGTTTTGGGCAAGAAGTATCTGATCCTGATTTTGGACAACCACTATATATTGTTTACTTGAACTATGTTGTGACCTTTCTGTACCAGCATGGATGCTGTTGCTTGCTCCATGTGTTTTCAATGAATTTAATGAAATGAATGATTTGCTGTTGTAACTTGGATTTGTTTGGAGCTGATTGTAATGAATTTTGTGTTGATAAAATCATGGGAGAATATTGGTTTTGAATGTAATGAAATCTGGGTTAATGAAATAATAGTTGAATACCATTGCTGCTGTAGGCAAAATTATTTTTTCCACATATCATCTGTCAGTAAAAGGTTGTCTGTGGTCAAAGGCATGTCTGTGGCTAAAGATTTGTCTGTCGGCAAAACTAAATTATCAACGCCATACTGTCTATCGTTAAAGGTTATGTCTGTGAGAAAGGTCTTTAGCGACAGGACTTACACCGACAGACTACTTCTGTCGCTAAAGACCTTTTACGACAGATGTTTTGACGTTATAGGGGACTTCTGCCGACAAATGGCCTGACGCTGATTCTAGGACATGGTGTAGTGGTAATCCTGGGGAAGGTTGTGGCAACACCGGCTGCACTCGGGGGGGGGGGGGGTCCCAAATCCGTCGGTGGTGGGGAGCTAGGGTTTTGGGGGAAATTTTGCTAGGGAGGTAAGGTTTCTGGAATTTCTTCTTTCATAATATTTTTGTTGGAAAATCCATTGCATATATGTGTCTTAACTTGCCAGTATGTGAAAAAGGATTTGTAGAGATGAGTTTTTGTATACAAAGATGAGTTTTGTAGTAGTGTGCTACACCGGAATTAAGCTAGAGGAGAAGGATCTAGGCACAAATTTTGTGTGGCTCGGTCGATGCAAAATTCCACAAAAATCTACCCTAAATCTCTTTGGAATGTAGGTTAGTAGTTCAGGTGTTGTAACTAATAAATAACGCTCCTAGCACCACCAGAAAATTCTTCTCCTCCGCACATTTAGCTTATGGGGGGGGGGGGGGTACTATTTCGAAGCATGTGCAAATATCCAATTTTTGGTTGCACACAAATGACGCGTGGGGATGAACTGTTGAACACGTTCGTACGGCATACGTCAGTACGTTTGAAACTTTGAATCCATTGAATAAAGTAGAATGTCGCCGATCGAGATGGCAATGTGATAAGCGACCGCAAAACAGTGTTAACCTTGATGACCATATATATTTCTCAGTACGTAAGCTAAAACAGATACATGTACAGTTAATATGTTCAAATTATACTATTAATACCAGTTCGATAACCTAGCTATCACATTAATTAATTTGGTGGCATTGTGCAAGATATGCTATATACTAGTATTGCGAAACGTAGGATCAACGTATAACCGAAGGAGAAGTAGTGCGTGCCGAATTACCTCGTCCATGGAAGGCCGTTTACTTTCTTGTTCTTACGACGTCCAACACAGGCATGATGCCCTGCCAAACGGGAGAGAGATAGAGAGAGAGAGGGAGGCTGTGCTGTATTAACTGTTTGATTGGTGCTTTCGTTGTGCACAATAAAATCTCTCTCACACACACCGGCCCCCTACAAGGTGCAGTATTTCACAGGTCGGTTACTGTGTCATGGTCCGAGCTCTATCCCTGCATCTTCTTTTTGCTCGTCAGTTCAACATGTCACACAGCTAGCTAGCTACTACAGATAGCTATAGCTAGCCATGGCCACCTGCCTCAACCAGACGGCATTACAGCCCAATCTACATACGGAGTACAAGCATTTCAATTCCACAAGTCAATACATCCATGCATGTGTACACAGATCAGACAAACCGTCGATCGATCGGAGCCACAAACAAAAAGAGAAAAACGAAAGCATCCAGAGCTCTACAGCTTCTAGGACTGGGAGATCTACCCACTACTACACTACTAGTACCTGGTGCCCGCATGCATGCACCCACAGTGCCACGCCGCTGCAATGTTGTGCAGAGAGAGTTAATGGCCTCGCGTGCCGATGCGAGAGAGCGAGAGAGAGGCAGAATGGCAGGCAGGCCGCCCATAAATCTCCATCCAAATGGAAAAGGACACACTGATCGCTCGCTCGCTGTGGACGCGCACGAACTTTGGTCGTTTGATCACTTCGTCGCCGTCCATCTCCATGGCCAGAGAAGTTTTCATACCGGTGCATGCTCGGCGCCATGCAGGCTACTGTGCTACTCCACTGCACTGCAGCATGGCAAGCCGAAATTAACCTCATGCATGCATCCTGCTGCTGCAAATGCAACCACCGTCGTCGTCGTGGCGCGCACGCTGCCTGGACACTTGCTACTGCAGCTGACTGTAAGGTCATAAATGAGTGAGGGCATTCAAGTGTGTTGCCCAGGATTGGGCTCTGTTTATCTGATCCGACTTTGGGTGCTTCTATTAACTTCGGAAATTCTAAGTACACAGTACGTTGCAATAAGTCTGATAAATTGAATGTTTTGCAGTTCCAGAATTGATTAAGTACTCAATAAATTAATGAGGTCTGATTGGTTGACGTACGGTACCTGCTTTGTTTGATCTGTTTAGCATTCAAGTTTGGTGTATATAGCTTTATATATTCTTAATTGTCACATTATTTTTTGACATTTTTTAACATGGAATTGGATTTAACTTGTGGAGACATATATACAGCTGTACTGGTGTACTGTTGATTGGTTCTAGAAAAAATTGAAGTTTACAAAAAATCACATCAAATGACTACTCTTCCCATCGTCCTGGGAAGCTCTACAAGTCTAGACAACGAGATGTGTTTTTCTGGTGGACGACTTTGTTTCTCTATTTCAACCATCATTCTACTTCAGCTTCCCGATGCACGTACTGCGACGACGAGGCTAGCTAGCTGACTGCCTGGTAGGAGTATGATACAATATTATTAATCTATTCTGATCATGTACTACTAGTATGAAAAATGTCAAAACCATCTTAGGCCACGTTTAGATGTAGAAAAAATTTGGACAAAAATATCACATCAATGTTTGGACATATATTTAAAGTATTAAATATAGACTAATAATAAAACAAATTACATATTCAGACTGTACACTACGAGATGAATCTTTTGAGCCTAATTAATCCGTCATTAACACATGTTGGTTACTGTAGCACTTATGGCTAATCATGACAAAATTAGGCTCAAAAGATTCGTCTCGTGATTTACAGTCGGACAATGCAATTAGTTTTTTTTTCGTCCACATTTAGTACTCTATATATGTGTCCAAACATTTGATGTGATGGAAAAGTTGGAAGTTTGAATTTTGAAGGAGGGAATTAAACGCAGCCTTAGGCATGACAAACTCCCTTTGTTTTGAAATAAACGAATTCCCAGCTACAAACCTAGATATAACATATGTCAATATTTAATTGTTTTAGGATGAATGGAGTACTTCTTTAATGCCCCATGAACCAAATTACATTAATCTTATAGCTATCGAACCGAATAAGCACAAAAAAGGAACTACATTTACTTGAGGAAAAAGAGGCCGGTGCGTTATGAAGATTTATTTTTTCTCTAGAGTAATATTTATATCATATTAGGCTATTAGCACATGTATTTGTAAGTTTGTCCTTATACATGGATATGATAATTAGCTCATCATGATCACCTAGTTCTAATATGGAATTTAGAGTGAACTTTCCCAAATTTGTTGAAGATTGTTATTTCTTTCTCTGTCTTCCTTATTCTCCTCATTGTTGGTGTAGAGGTGGATCTGGCTTGATGCCGAAGGCGTCACCGGTGATGAACTACATGTGACGATCATTCGATTGTGTTCTGCTGCGATCCACCTGAAACAAAAATAATCGCGCTATGGAATATCCCCCCTTCAGTGATAGCAAATCGATCGATGTTTGGAAATTTTTAGAGAGAGCAGATCAGTAGAGTGGAAAGATTTCATCAGATCATTCGACAGAACTTCTCATTCCTTTTATATCGCTGCAGGGAGCTGGGGCGATTCCATCTTGGCTGTTATTGCGCTTCCATCATGACGCTTTAATTCTTTTAATTGTGCGTTATTTAAGGAAATTAATCACGGTAATAATTACATAATTAATAAAATTGATCACAGTGATGGATGGAAACCACCGTGATGTCCTCTGGCTATTCAAGCCGAGAGATAAACCTAACAGTGTTTAGCTAGGATGTAACTGATTTGTTACAAACAATATTAGCACTCTTAAATATCCGTAGCCAAGCATGCATGTGTGCTTAGCTAGTAGTATATCAAGAAGCGAAAATGCTCCAATACTCCCTATTGGTGGTATTATGCTATCAGTGTCAGCAGAGATGATCTGAATTTGTCCGTTACTAAAGACATATGAGCACTTTACTAATTGAGTGATTAGGGGTAACTTGTCCATGGCTGCAGATCGATCACAATCCATAAAAAGAGAAAAAGGTCTCGCTCGCTGAGATCGTTGCAAAATCCTCCCTTTCGCATCCTCCTCCCTCCTCCTCCCGACTCACAGCTGCCAACGCCGCCTAGTTTGCTCCCTTCTGGTAGCTGCTGTTGATTTGCATATCCACCCCAATAGGAGCCAGCATAGTTGCATTGCTTCTCATCTTATTTGGCGTGCGAGTTGGGCGTGTGGCTGTTGCAAGACGGAAGAGTATCATTCGGCTATACGGTGCTAGGTTTTCAAGTAGTCGATGCAAAAGTATGACATTGCCCCTTCATATATTTTTCTAAATAACTATGCGCCTCGTGTTTCTACTGCAATCAAGTAAGGTGGCAGTATAAATAGATAGATCAACAGTCTATAGTACCACTAGACAGCACGAAAATTAGCGGGATGCTAGCAAGAAATAAAAATGTTTAATGTTCAACTACTAATAAAACAAAAAAAATCACATTTCAGTAAGGCCTTGCTTAGTTCATAAAAAGTTTTTGCGAAAAGGTCACATCAGACGTTTGACCAGATGTCGAGAGGTGTTTTGAACACAAATGAAAAAACTAATTTCATGGCTAGCCTGGAAACCGCGAGACGAATCTTTTGAGTCTAATTAATCCGTCATTAATACATGTAGGTTATTATATCACTTATGGCTAATTATGGCCTAATTAGGCTCAAAAGATTCGTCTCGTCGTTTACAACCCAACTGTGTAATTAGTTTTATTTTTTATCTATATTTAGTGTTTTATGCATGAATTTAAAGATTTGATGTGATGTTTTTGAAAAAAAATATTAAGAACTAAACGGGGCCTAAGTATGTAGCAAGCACACACTAATTCAATACAGTATTATAAAGGACAGGTCGTCGTGAAACATTCTTTATTATAATGACATTGGTGTTGCTTTATGTAGGAGTATGTCGATAACAACGAATGCAAGCAGTAAACCCATGTTTCCCTCTATATGCATCAGTGCTGAGGTCCCATCAGCAACAGTTGATCCTTCCATCCACTATACGCACTGTTGGTACAAGTAGTAGTAGTATAGTACTCCAGTCTCCAGTAGTCTTTGCTGTATGAATACAGAATACAGTAGCTAGTGATACTATGCATACAGTAGCTAGTGACTCCTACTTGCATGGATTGTCTTCTCATCGCTCATCAGCTCATGCAGACGTAGAAGTAGTATTATCCTAGGCCGTAATCAGCATCTAATCATGCCGAAATAACACCGGCCACTACACCAGCAGCACAACGGCGTGCAGGTGCAGACGTGCAGTGCTGGCTGCTGCCAATGTCCAATAAAAGCCGAGCTTGCTCGTCAAACCAGCCGGCCGGCCGGGACCACGCCCATCTCTGCACTGCACCCATCTGCAGCCTCTGTCTCCCCTCCTCTATTCAAGGGCTCGGAGAGAAGAAGGTTACAGTAAGCTAGCCGCTCTGCCAAGTGGGGCCCACTCCCTGACATGGCCCCTTCCATCCATCGTCCTGCTCGATCGATCGGCTCTCTCTATCTACACTAGAGAGTAGAGAGTGTAGTGTAGTAACACCACTGCAATAGCAGCAGAGCAGTAGAGCTCACCCATCCTTCAATTCGAGCCTTCCTCCTAATAATAGCTGCTTCAACGCCGGCCGGTGGGTGTCTCTCTTCTCGCCGAGAGAGCAAAAGCTCTCTCATTCTCGCTATAAATACCAGCACGCTACCTACTCGATGGATCGTCCCCACCCCACTCGCTGAGACTGAGCTGAGCCAGCCTCCCTCCTCTTCTCCTCAACTTCTTCTTCCCCCGTTTTGTCTGCCCCTGCGCAAGGCCTTCGCTGCCGGCGACATGGATCAGGTAACCCTCAACTTGCCATCCATATCTGTACTACCACTCACTTGCTGTAGCCGTGTCACGCGGTTGCTCACTTTGGTGCCTTTTTTTATATATAATTTGCAGAAGGCGAGGAGGCGGCATGTCGTGCCGGCGTTCGGGGAATGGAACTACTACTACAACGACCAGCTGCCGGATCAGATGATGCGGTCGGCTCCGGTCGTGGCCGAGTGGTACGCGTCGTCGTACACGGCGGAGGCGGAGGCGTGCAGCGACGTGTGGTTCAAGTACTCACCGCCGCCGCTGCAGAGGCCCACGCCCAAGAAGGCCAGGAGGCCGGCTGCCGAGGGGAGGGTGGCTCCCGAGAAGGCCACGCCGTACCACGACGGCGGCAAGGTGGTGAGGCCGCCGCGTGGTGCTGCGGCTGCGAGCTCGTACCACTACTCCGGCGGGGTGGCGGCGGCGAAGGTGGCTGCGCGCACGCCGGCGAGGAGCGGCGGCGGGTGTAGGGTGGTGAAGCGGGCGGTCGACGCCGATCTGTACCAGGTGCCACCGCCGGAGTTCGCTTCTAGCCGGCCAAGACGGGTACGTACGAAAGTCGCAAAACTTGTGCACGATCATTAACTGATTTTTCGTAATCCAAAAAATGAAATTTTGAATAATGTAAACTAATTAAGTTGGTTTTTCTTGCAATCTTTTTATGCAGAAGAGGGCCGGGAGTAGCTTGTGGATGGGTTGCTTGGGGCTCAACTGCGTTGCATGAGGCTCGCCTGAGGCTAAAATGGAACAAAATCAAGCTAACTTCATGAAACTTTATGGACTATATAGTATTTGTGTGTTTAGGACTGTAGCATTTGTCTCTCCTGTTTATCTCTCTCTCTCTCTCTAAGATTGTAGGTGTAGCTAGCTTTGGGCTTTGGCTATGAGACAGTTTGTAAGATGTAACGGCAAGATCGTGTAATAGTACGGAGTAGTGTGTTACTATTACTACTATTACCAATATGATTTTGCTAGTGTGAAACCATTATCCAAAATCTTGACATCGATTCAAGTCCTTTGATCACTCGCGTACAAATTCCTGATAGCAAAATGTAGTCATTTTTTTTGGGAATGTTGCCGTCCTTGTTTTGTGTATGTCGTTATCAACAAACTCATTCTGATCTCAGTAACCAGTGGCCTGGCTAGCTATCTACCGGCTGGCCAGACTTGAATGCTGCTACTTTGTGACCTGCTTTAAATTTTACATTACGCTTTTGAACGACGCCATCATCTAGTATATATGACTTGACTTTTCCTGAACGCTGTGACCTCCCAGTCGCGTCGATATGCGTTTCTCTCTGCTTTGGTTTCTTCTCTGTTGCCTCGGCTTGGTATTCACAAAGGCTCTCAACTTGATGGAGTGAAATGACAAGTGTGTGTGTGTGTGTGACAAGCGATTTTGCAGTGTTATGGTATTGGTTCCAATGCCTGCAGTGACTCCTCATGGTTCAGGTTAAAACCGTTCATGTATCCATATCGTGTGATCTCCAATGTTTGCCATTTTGAACTTATTTTCAAAATATTTCAAAGTTCAACGAAATAATTTCATCTCGAACCTGCCCCCAAAAAATAGAGTTGGCAAGTTCTCCGAATTAAGGCGGATAGTAAAATTGAACCGGCACCGAACAGAGCAGATGACTGCATTTGATCTGTACAAAATGCAAATGGAGCTTCCAACATGGCGACACATGGCCCCCAAAGCTGCTTTCCTCTGACGAACAGACCCGACTTTTATCTAGGACAGCGCCATTAGTTTGGCAGAGCTAACTGTTTGACTTGTCGGATGTACAGTTGATGGGTCATCAGACACACTACTAGGGCCGCGTTTAGTTCCCCAATTTAGGTTCAAAAACATCAAATTAATATCACATTAATTTTTGACACATATTTAAAGTATTAAGTGTAAACTAATAAAAAAAATTATATATTCAGATTTACACTACGAGACGAATCTTTTGAGCCTAATTAATCAGTCATTAGCACATGTTGGTTACTGTAGCACTTATGGCTAATTATGACGTAATTAGGCTCAAAAGATTCGTCTCGCATTGTACAGTCCGGATATGTAATTTGCATTGTACAGTCCGGATATGTAATTTGTTTTGTTATTAGTCTACGTTTAATACTTCAAATAGGGGTTCAAACATTGATGCGACATTTTGGCAATAAAATTGGGCCAACTAAACGCAGCCTAGAAAGAAGAAATAATTGGCTGAATTCATTCATGTTAGGTCTTGTTTAGTTCCTAAAATATTTTGGGTTTATGAGTCACATTAATGTTTGATCGGATGTTACAATAGATTTTTGGATACGAATGAAAAACCTAATTTTATGGCTAGCCTGGAAACCGCGAGACGAATTTTTTGAGCCTAATTAAGCCATCATTAGCACATCTGGGTTACTGTAATATTTATGGCTAATTATGATCTATTAGGCTCAAAAGATTCGTCTCGTCGTTTACATCCCAACTATATAATTAGTTTTATTTTTTATCTATATTTAGTGCTCCATGCATGAGTTTAAAGATTTGATTTGATGTTTTTAGGGAAAATATTTTGAAAACTAAACGGGTCCTTAATGGAAACTACTTGTCACAAGAAAACAAGTACGTGCTTGATTATGTTCTAAGTATATTTTTACAGCCTTCTCGATAGGATAAAGTCCAAATTACGCCCCTAAACTAAAAAACAAGACACCATTCACTTCAAACTTCGTAAACCGGATAGATAACCCCTTTAGGCTTCAGCAATATGTTAATGGTTTTGACCAGATCAAGTGAATAAAATAAAAATAGAGTAAATTTCACTTTGTACCCCCTTTTAATTACCAAAGTGTCATTTTGGACCCTCTTTTACTATAAGTTTCACTTTGTACTCTCTTTTCTTACCATTTCTTTCACTTTGGACTCCCTTCTTCCCATCTTTTACAACCTGGGCATACTCCTCAAGCTGCTGTCTTCTTGGCTGAGAGTTCAAAGTTGCTTTTGCTTTCTTGCATCAGCTTATGTGGTGGCTGCAGATAAACTTGTATCAGGTGCTGAATCGGGCCTTGAGCTAGGCACTTCCGATCAGTTGCATGTTGCTCGTCGGTCGGTCGCGATGGTTTTTCAGTTATTGCAACGATCGAGGCTGGACAAGCAGTCACAAAAAGTAGCTGGACGTTGGTCGCTGATCGTGAGCAACAACTCAGTGAGATAATTGTCCAATGTCCATACAAAGTTCACTTTTGTTGGTTGATTCCATTGAGACCGTGAGTCATAAAAAAAGTACTAATTAATTAGATGATCCTTATTCGGTGTGTCAATGTTACTATTGTGATAGAATGATAGTATTCAACCATCAAAAGCAAACAGGAGTAAAGGGGGTGCAAAACAGCTGCAATAACGCTAAGGATGATTAGGGGGAGGGGGGGTGTCCGAAGGGAATCAAAATGGTAAGAAAAGGAGGTCAAAAGTGAAAATATAGGTAAAATGGGATCCAAATTGATACCATGATAATAAAAAAAGATCCAATATAAAATTTACTCATAAAATATAAATAGTGGGACCCACCTGTCATTCTCTTTCCTTTATTTTGTCCCTCTCTTCTTCAAGCTTGCTTCCTTCTCCATCTCTAGCCACCGCTGCATCACAGTCGTGCAAGCACTGCCTCCTTCGACGAGTCACTGGTGGGGTTTAGCTCCAGCAACTTCTCGGGGAGCAATAGTCGACGAGCCCTCTCTCCTGTCCCTGTTTCTCACTTCGGCTCACCATTGGTGTCGGCGGTGAGCAGATCCACCCCCTCCCCTTCTCTTCCATCGCCGGTGGGGAGGTGGCGAGGAGACGGCCCCGTATCAACCCACCCCATCTCGACCCTCCACTATCCCCGCTGCTTGCTACACCTGCCGCGACAGGTCGCGACGCGGCGGAAAACACTAACGCTTGTGACAGGGCGGAACTCCGAATCCAACGCTAAGCTCCAACCTTTCTCCTTCTCCGACGCACGGAAGCCAACGACTGCAACACTCCGATGGTGGTGCTTGACCCCGACCTCAACCTAGAGCCTGCCCTCCGCTGCCATGGAGGATGGGGTGGCACGGGAGGCCTGCCGTTGTCGTCCTAGATGCGCTTTGCCTGCCTTCCGCCATGGTAGCCACTTTCCTCTGCCACTTTCCTCTGCTTCGCCCGTCGTCATTGTCTTCATTTGCTACGCCTAAGGCACCGTCACCGGCTTCTTGCTCGGTCCGCCGGCCACATGTGAGTGAGAAGGGGAGAGAATCACAGCTGGGGCCATTATATTTTATATTTATTTTATTGGTCTGACTCAGTCAAAACCATCTGTGCTGAGGGGGTTCCGGTTTAGGAAGTTCGGAGAGAGTGGTATCTGCTTTTAAGTTTAGAGGGGTAAAAGAAATTCATACAATAGTTGATGGGATAATTTCGAGTTTATCTTTTTGGCATATAGTACTCCACGGTCGTACCACAGTGGTGTAGAGCATATGTACAAGCTGTACTCGTACGGTCGTACCGCAGTGGAGCAGTAAAACCACAAA
Source organism: Leersia perrieri (assembly GCA_000325765.3). Lineage (NCBI taxonomy): Eukaryota > Viridiplantae > Streptophyta > Magnoliopsida > Poales > Poaceae > Leersia > Leersia perrieri. The sequence goes on from CM002479.1 coordinate 8,923,788, forward strand.
TTAACCACGCACATGGTTTCGTGAGCATGCCTGGTGCTACAGGGGAAGCCACTGCTGAAAACCAGAGCGGTTGCAGCTGCAGCGGCATGAGCCACTGTGAGCTCTGCATGGAAGCTGCTCGCGTACACCGGCGGGTCCAGTACGATATTTTCTCTGATTCACAGCTGCTTTGACGCGCACGATCGATGGTCTCTGGCCGTACCGGCCAAAACTAGCATCAGGTAGAACCGTAGAAGTACGTACCATGTGTATGTGTACGCCATATATCGGAGTGTCTGCAAGCTGTACTTGATACAAAGGATGAGGACTGATCTGATCGATCGATTAAGGCCCCGTTTAGTCATAAAATTTTTTCCAAAAAACATCACATCAACTCTTTAAACTCATATATAGAGTATTAAATATAGATAAAAAATAAAACTAATTGTACAGTTGGGTTGTAAACGACAAGACGAATCTTTTGAGCCTAATTACGCCATGATTAATCATAAGTGCTACATTAACCCACATACGCTAATGACGGATTAATTAGGCTCAAAATTTCCGTCTCGCGGTTTTCAGGCTAGCCATAAAATTAGTTTTTTCATTCGTGTCAAAAACACCTTCCGACATCTGGTCAAACGTCTAATGTGATGTTTTCGCAAAATTTTTTCACTAATTTACAAGTCGAACAGGTCCAGTTCCACCCGTTTCAGGGCAGAGCAAGTAAGCGTGCACGTGGACGTGGTGCACTCAAGATAAATCGTAAATATGCATCTACAAGAAAAAATAATCTTTAGAGAGAAAAAGGGGAAATATATAGTGTAGTAGAAAACGAAGCACCCTAGGAAAAGAAAATGGCCAGCATACCAACAGTATAGGCATTCCAAATTTTTTAAGTACTTCAAACTTGGACCAGGCATTGATCATGCATGCATGATGTTTTTGCGTAATTTTGAGAGGAATGGAATTAATTTTCTTTTTGTGTTTTAGAGAAATCCAAAAAATAACTTTCAAAGTTGGAAAATACATGTATAGTGGTAAAACAACGTGCATGCAAAATAATTTATGAAGAATACTAATATGAATAAAGAAATGCAAGATAAATAATTGTACTCCATCGGTCCAACAATATAAATTCTCAGTATTAAACGCGACGTATGTAAGTAGATCCAACAATATAAATTCTCAGTATTAAACGCGACGTATGTAAGTAGAGCGACATATCTGCTACAAATCTGGATACACACTATGTTCTTATATTATTGGATGGAGTTACTGCAACATAATTGCAGCCCAAGCTGCCTACTGCTGCCTAAATTCTTTCACTCATGTGATGCCATATATGACAGTATAATTTTACTGGAAAATCGTTGTGACCAGGGCGGTACCAGATTTCTCTCAAGCCTGGGGCTAAAGTAGTAGTTTGTATAATTTTGCATTTGTTGACTATATTTTTGGAGATTTTATAGTGTAATATCAGGTCGTCGTGTAGGACTGCAGCCCAAGCTGCCTACTCCTGGCTCTGCCCTTGGTTGTGACATCATTTTAGTGGAAAATCCGTGGTGCCATCCTTTAATTTAGCTGTAGTGTAAGATAGAAATACTACATAGTTTTCTTAGCAAAAAAGTCCCATTTACTCTCCCATACTATTTTATTGGATCGCTTACCATCCTAAACTATTTTAGGCCCATTTTACGCCACGGAACAAAACTACATATACTAGCTGCCAACCCGCATGTTGCAACCCGCATGTTGCTCAGTTTATTGTAATTGATGAAAAAATATTAAAACTTCAATAATATATTAAATACATTGTCTATTTTCTATATCATAACAGTTTATACCGGAGAGTCCATGCCAATTATAACATATCAATAATTTCAAATTAAATTAATAAGCTATAAAAATCATGTTTCTTTGATTTTAATATAATTAAAACTTGGTAAGACCAAAATAAATAACTCCCATAGCATTTTCAAAGCAGTTTTTAAGAAAACATCAAGAATCCATCTGTCAGGATTACGGATAAGGGATATCCTCGTTACTCGGAAACACAGAGTACAATGGAAGGCAAGCTTATACGAATACGGAAAGAAGACCAAGATACATAAGAAAATAATAGAAAAATACGAAAGGAGTCCCTGTGTCAAAGAAATAACACGGAGTCCTACTCGTGGGGAACAAAGATTTTCCTTGTCGTGTGGGTCTCACAGTCCGAATCCTATCCGAGTACTACTGGTAGCCTACGGTATAAAAGGATTACTATCCCCACGGGTCGAGGGACAGATCAATTAGGACGCTGGAGCCAAAAGCATAGTTCCATAACCATAGCCACCAAAGCCGTCGAGATTATATTCGACCCTTTCGAGGATAGTCTCGCCAGATCCCCGATTCCATACATTGTACTCTGTACTCGGGATTTATCTCAACAACAATCCCATATAAACTGAAGTAGGGCTACAAAAATCCTTGCGCCAACGTTCTCGGGGCACGAACCAGCATAAAAATCTTTGCCTTAGCTAGCTGATCATGTCATAGTATATTAGTCCTTACGGCAACGTTCCTCCGTCATCTACGTACACCGTCTGCGGATACCAGCCGTTGACACCATTTTATTTCCATGATACACTTTCTTGGGAGCCTGCATTGTATTAACACCTTGATAACAAATATATTATGCATCCTAATATTTATTTCTTCAATTATCTTTTCTTTGGTTTAGTGATAATTCTACTATTTAAAAATAATATGTAGTCATGTTGGAGTAAGTCTCAATTAATTTCTTTCATGATTGAATAATTTTGTAATCCAAGATTTATATGTATTGAGCCATACTTGGTTTTCAATCATATTTTTCACGGTTCAATGAATTCAAGATCTTAATCGTATATTCATAAATATCGATTTGAACAATAAGTGGTGAGATGTACTCGATTTTTGGAGTCTGGCTTTCAAGTTGCTTTGGTTTTCCAAATCATTGAGAAATTTAGAATGAATAACAAATGAATTGTACTCAATCTGGAGACTCCATGTGTGCTTCTGGAACTTATAGTACCGTGCGTGTATCATGGTTCGCTAAAACAAATATAAGCATATTCTATATGTAAAGATAATCATAGGTTGCCACAAGAATACATGCAATTGTTGTGACATTTTCATTAGTACTAATAAGCTTGTTGATGTGAATCAGAGTTGAATTGTTTTGATGTTAACTTTGCATGTTTCTTTTCCATTATGAATAACATGAAGCATTCGACTCCATCTTATTTATCCTCCAAAAGACTGACTGAAGACCATCTTATATTTTGTCAATAATATCGTGTATTTATGGAAACAATGAAATATCAAAAAATAAAGGATAGCTTGATCAGCTCAATTAACTTAAGACTGGTCGGCAACCCGTGAGTTGCAACTTGCACGGGTAGATGTGGAATAGTTTATGCTAAATATGTTGGCTATTTTTTGAAATTACAGATTCTTGAATAAAAAATAGTACATATCAGTAACAGTTTGCTAATTATTATTAGATTTGAAACAGTTGAATTAATAAGACTAAATGCACTATTCTAGATGGTCATAACTCCATATCATTTGAATTTATTTTGGAATTATAGTGGATTAGATCGCAAATAGTTGCTACCAATTATAATCTACTACTTATTATTTTCAAATTCTATAATTAAACTGATAAAATGCTAGGTTATAGTCCAAAACTGCCCCAACTCCACAACCTATATATGATACCCACTGAGGTGAGAAAGCTTTGTCGTCCATGCTTGGCGACCTTCAGCGAACGACAAAGCAGAGTGGGGAGAGAATAGATAATAAGGAGATGATGGAGATAGTAACGGTATGAAGCTGACATTTATGGTGTTGATCAGAGTAATACTCGAATTTTAGTGATATAGATACAATTTTCTTAGTATATTTTCCTTTTGTATTATAATCTTATTTTACCATGAATGTTCAAGGGGTAATATATGGTATACTCTACATTGTAAAAAACACGTTGGAGTATCCTGTCTTGTTTATGAGCTAATTTCTTTTATAACTGTATGGATGCATAATAAGGGCTAGAAATATCCACATGCTATTTTTTAATCAAAATATATAGGGTCTTCAGTTGTCTCCTTAAATGCGGGAAATACAATTATTCAACCCAATTTTGTGTGATGTCTTATACGTAGTCAAGGTAATTGTTAAGACTAATTTGACGATATGGAGCAGGAAGGGCAAGATTTTGGTTTCATGTCACATGTTTAATAAAAATGTAGCTAATACGATATTTAAGTTTTTTATAATTTTATTATACATGAAAGAGATACCCCATACATGTTTATGGGGTAATATATGCAAAAATCTAGGGATGAAAATTATCGGAAAACAGCCAAACCATTTTGATATCCATATTATTTATCCGGAACAAAATAGTAAGTCAGAAGCATAAACGATATAGAAAATATCGAAAAATTGAAATAGAATAATTCAATCGGAATTATATTGGTATCGGTCGGAAACTGCCAGTAATTCTTATATGAGACAATGAACCATAATGTCACACCGTAAACTACTAGTGTAGCATAACAACTCAGCTTGGTTTGTTAATGTGTGTCCTACCCTAGTCCTCCTCATACTTGCCCTTTGCCCTTCTCATTCTTGGGGTGTGGGCTTGTGCCCTTATGTGAGGAATAGTTGTCCACTTGAGCTATGGGGATGGCCATGGGTCTTGTAAAAAGGGTATATTTCAGTATTTATAAAAAGTAATTACAAGAATAATACCATTTTCTGATTATTTACCATTTCCGCCAAAACCATTACCATTTCCATTGGTAAATCAATTTCAGAAATGATAGATTGTCAATCGGGAATTTCCATGAATGCTTTCAGCCCTAGAAAAATCTACCTTGTTGAATTTGTTGCAATTTATTTTCTTACTAGTACAATGTTTCTCACATACAAAGGCAGAATATAGGCCCAGATGCTATTTTTAATTAATAACATGTCCATACTAAATTGTTCGTTTGATAGTGAGGAATAAAATTATTCAAATGTATGGAAGGTAATATTTCGGTCAATTTCGGAAACGTTAGACAATAGATCGGGAATTTCTGTGAATGCTTTCACCCCTTAAAATATCTACCTTGTTGTAATTCATTTTCTTATTATGTTTCTGACATACCAAGGCAGAATATAGCCCATATGCTATTTTTAATTAATACATGTGCACATTAAATTGTTGGTTTGAAAGTGAGCAATAAAATTATTCAAACCTGTGGAAGGTAATATGTGTTGTCAAATTTTCTTCGCAATTATTAAGGAGGCAATAATGCAGTTCCATGTGACGTTTAATCTAAATTTAGCTAGTACATGATTTAATTTTTTTATAAGTTCCAATATAGCGATGCATAATATATGGAATTATCTAATTATGAATTTAACATCGGGAAATTAAGGGAAGTAAAAGTGGCAAAGGACATGTGTGTGTGTGTTGGGGGGGGGGGGCTGGGAAGGTACGTATGTACAAAGCCTGAGAGATCAGGGAGGGGGTATTGTTAGTTTCGTTCTCGGATCCCTAGCCATCGATCTAGATGGGTTATCATTTCTTTGCTATGTGAATCATCAAGAACAGTACGCATTGTACTAGAATAACTGAAATACAAATGGGGATTAGGTTTAGATGAGACCAGTGGGGCTTGATGTCAAGGATTGCCTGTCCGTCGCCATGGCATGCTCCTGGGTCACCGGCGTCGGTTGTCGTCGTTGGGGCGTCGGTGATGGGTGATCCCGTCACTGGCTGCGCCCCCTCTCTCAATCGGTTAGGGTTTTCGGGTGAGGGTGGCGGTGGCGACGAACCTCGTTTTTTGTGCCATCGGCCCTCACCCCTTTATACGGCGCAGTGTGATAGGGGCCCACCAACCCTCTTGGGCTGGACGCCCCCGATCAGGGCGTGGTCAAGGTTCCCGTTGGGCCCAATGGGGTGGAGATCAATCTAACATTCTCCCCCTTGATCTCTTTACTGTTATACTTTAACCTTTTTCTATTTCATCACAAATTAACGCATAGAGCATGCCTCATCGCCACGGTCAATTGCCAATGGATTTAACAGCTACTACACACATCTCTGTTCAGAAACAGATATTTTACTTTAATTTTTGGGCCCTTAGTCCAGAATCATAAGGCTTCCCTTAAACCCATACGCGCTACATGTTCCTTGAACAAGTTGGGTGGTAGGCCTTTCTTTAGCGGATCCGCGAGCATCTTTCTTATGTGCTCGAGACTTATTGTGTTATTCTAGACTTTTATCCTTCATAACAAAGTACTTTATGTCAATGTGTTTGACAGTAGCACTTGACTGATTGTTGTTAGTGTACATTACTGCAGGTTCTTTGTCGCAGTATAACTTTAATGGTTTCTTAATACTATCAACCACTATTAAAACCGGGTATAAACTTCTTTAGCCAGTTCACCTGCCCATGGCCTCATAACATGCTACAAATTCGACATTCATTGTAGACCTTTCAGTAATTGTCTGTTTGGAGCTTTTCCATGAAATATCTCCCACTCAAGAGTGAACTTGTATCCGGATATTGACTTTGTACTATCTTTTTGGCAAAATCAGAATCTGAATATCCAACTATTTGGAGTGAATCAGATCTTCTGTATTTCAATATGAGGCCTTTCGTTCCTTGCGTATATCGCAGGACTTTCTTTATCAATTTCTAGTGCTCTGGGTCTGAATTTCTTTGGAATCTGCCAAGTAACCCGATGACAAAACTAGGTTAGGGCGCGTGCACACTTGTGCATACTGTAGGCTTCCTACAGCTGAAGCACATTGCTTCGCTTTCCTTTTATCGAGCTCGAACTTATTTCTATGGCATTGTCATACATGTCTATATTTATCATTTGGACATGTTCTTCAACACCTTTTCTATATTTCCCTTTCGAGACAATCCCAGTGCATACTTTATTCTATCTTGGTGAACCTCTATGCCCAAAACATATGATGCTTCACCAAGGTCTTTCATATCAAAATTTAAGGACAAGAACTCTTTTGTTTCCTGTAGAAGACTGACATCACTACTAGCCAGTAGAATGTCATCCACATACAGAATCAAGAAAGTGGTGAAAGGGGTTGTAGCCTAGCGGTTACAATGCTCAAGTAGCACCACTAGGTCCTAGGTTCAACTCCTCAGGGGAGCGAATTTCAGGCTTGAATAAAGAAAAATATACCTATACCGTGGGGGCCTCCCCTACTGTGCTTGGTAAAAAAAAAGAATCAAGTAAGAGAATTTCTCATTCTTAAACTTTGTACATATTCAGTTGTCCTCAACATTCTTTTAAAAACCAAACTTCTTTTTTGTTTCGTCAAACTTCAAGTATCATCGTCTCGAAGCTTGTTTTAACCCATAAATGGATCTCTTTAAACAACATCCTATATTCTCTTTTCCTTTTACGACAAAACCTTCCGTTTGTGTCATATAGTTTCTTTCTTCTAAATCTTCATTTAGAAATACTGTTTTACATCCATTTGATGTAATTCCAAAACATAATGTGCCACTATTATTCTGAAAGAATCTTTACAAGAGACTGGAGAAAACGTCTCATTGTAATCAATCCTTTTCTTTGTGTGAATCCTTTTGCCACAAGTCGCACTTTAATCTTTTCTATGTTCCCTCTGGAGTCATATTTAGTTTTGTAGACCCATTTACAGCCTACTGTATTGGCTCCTTTAGGAATTCCTCTAAATCAGGGATAGCTCTTCTTCTTATTCTTTCAAACCTTCTAGAGGTCTCTGCATTTGGCACATTTTCTGTTTGAGGCTGTTGTTGCTCCTCCACATGTGTGGCAGTGCTTTCTGATGGATCCTGAAGGATAGGTTCCTCATTTCTATTCATTGTCACCATAGGAGAGCTAACAACAGGTGTTGAAGCCGCAACGTTAGGCATTGCAAACGTAACAGCAAACAGGTAGGGAGAAAGAAGGCTCCTGAATCATCGAAGTGGGTACTCACACCCGTTTCTCCCCAAGATCAATCACTCCAACTACCGTGCTCCCCCTTATCTTTTTGTCTTCTAAGAAAGACAACATTTCTCGCTTCTAGAAACCTTGTATAACTGTTGTTTCGACAGTAGAAACGATAATCTTTCGAATTTACAGGATAGCCAATAAAATGGCAACTGACTGTTTTGAGATCCACTTTCCCAATGCTTGGGTTAAATACTTTACTCTCTGCTGGACTCCCCCACACACAGAGGTGAGTTAGCGAGGGTATTCTATCTCTCCATAGCTCATACCGTGTTTGGGCACCGATTTGCTAGGTACTCTGTTGAGAATATGAACGGCGGTTTTAACGCCTCTATCCATAAACCCAATGGTACGGTGGAGTAGCTCATCATGCTGTGCACCATATCCATCAAGATACAGTTACGCCTTCCAGCTACCTCATTCTGTTGAGACTCGCCCGGTGTAGAATACTGGACGACTATACTATTTTCCATTATGAACCTTGCAAAAGGTCTTGAGATTTGTCCATACTGTGTGCTCCGACCATAGTACTACCCCCACGGTCGGATCTTACTATAACTTTAAATCATGTTGATTTTCAACTTTAGCTTTGAATGTCATAATTTATCCAATGCTTTCGATCTTTCTTTAATGGATAAATATAGCCATATCAGGAGTAATCATCTCTAAATGTAATGAACGAGTCATAGACATTCACCCTTTTACATATTTTCTTTTATGCACTCTATGCATTGTTCTAAGTCTGAGAACTCCAATGGAGAAAGGATCTCATTCTTAACTAGTCTCACAATTCTCCCCCTCGAAATGTGGCATAAACAATAGTGCCACAATTTCGATGAGACATTAGGAGTTCTCTTCCTTTTCTTGTTTACTTTCGTCAACGAGGACTCAACATTCACATTAATTGTACCAACAATCACATCATTGTATACAACATTCACATTATCGTGCATATACAACATATAAATTTTGTCTTGTCGGAAGGCAAGACACACACTTTCATCATTATAAATAATGAAACATTGTACTTTATCAAAATGACAATAATCATCATGTTCTACCATAACACGAGACATTAATCAAATTTCTTTACAAAGAAGAGGGACATAAAATTCCATTGTCAACTCTAATGGTGCTTTCCCTCCTTTGCGTGGTCCTCGTCAGACGGTTAGACGTTCATTTCCTTAGAGCAACCAACATAGTTGATAGTGCCACTATTCGTTAGCTTTATCCTCTCCTCCTCCTGGACACACTTCTTAATCAGCGTGTCGAACGAGAAGTTTTCCGGGTTCACATTGAAGTTGACGATAAAATCATCAAACTCTTTTGGCAATCGTGCCAAAATCAAGTGAATCAAGAAATTATCGTTTAAAGCCAAATGGTAAGGCTTCAACTTCGAGTTCTGTTTGCACTTTTGGAGGATGAAGTCTTTAACGCCACCTCCAGTGTACTTTTCTTTCACAATTTCCCCCATGAGCTCTTTATGTTGCTCTGTCACAAGGGAACAAAAATATCGTATAACTTTCCTATGCATTAAGTCTGCATCACCGTTGGGCAGAAATAGACATAATGCATAGCATGATATTGCAATTAACAATGCGTAGAATGATATTGTAATTAACAACGTTGGTCATAAAAAAACAACATCATATATACCATAAATAAAATTCCTAAAATTGAAAATCTCCCGTTGGTTCGAAATTCATTTTTAGGAACTATCAATTTGATCAATTTCATCAATTCGCAGCGGAAACATTTCTTTATCTATTCACTTTGATCCAAACTCAAATAGAGATTTAACTTTACCAAAATTCATTGTCAAAATTATTTTTTCTGTCCTTTAATTAAATTCTACCGTTGGTTCGAATTTAATTAAGGTCTAAACAAAATTCAGTGGAAAACTTTGAATACATCCACATGGACAGTGGCATAATTCTGTTATAAAATTCCTAAAATTGAAATTCTCCACTTGGTTCGAAAATCAGTTTTAGAAACTATCAATTTCAACAATATTCATCTATTTGCAGCGGAAACTATGAATAAATACATATGAACAGTAGCAAAACATCCTTTATTTACTCTTTGAAAATTATCCCGTTGGTTCAAATTTTAACAGAGGTAAAACTATTCAATACTGTGCAAAATTTGACTGAAAACAATGAAAAAACATGAAAGAAATAGCTACTGCTGAACTTTCGCACCGCGCCGCGGCCCATGGCCATTTCATTCGCGGTTCGTGTGCTCTGGCCTTGCTGGACGCGCGCACTCTGGCCTGCTCTTCGCCCGCGCCGAAATCGGCCTGCTGGCCCATCTTCAGCGCGGCGGCCCAGCTCCTCGCCAGCGCACGGACCGTGCGCGCGGCCTGCTGTATCACTCGCGTCGGCCCAGCACAGCGCTCGCGCGCCGGCCTGCTGCCGCTCTCGCGAGCCGTTCGTCTTTCGGCCTGCTCGGCCCAAAACCACGCGCACGCGGCCTGCTCGATGCGTGCGAGCGGCCTCCCCGTTCACCCAGGCCGCAACGTGGGCCTGGTCCGGGAAAGTACCGTCCCGCTTGGGCCACATCTATCCTAGCCAATCTTGGCCGTCGGATTGCAGGGTGGCCGATCGGATGGCTGGCTGTCGACATCGGCGTGACAAAACCCCCGACTCAGCCGCCGCCGCCGAGGAGAACCCTAACCCCAAGGGTTTCTTCCTCCGGCCGCTCCACTCTCGCCGACGCCTCTCTCTCGCCGCTGGCGCCAAGGCCGGCGAGCCAAGGCCGGCGGCCTCCTTTTCTTTCACCGCCGGCGCCATGGCTAGCGAGCCATGGCTGGCGGCCTTCTTTCTCTCTCTCCCCCATTGTTGTATTCGGCCCTCACGGCCATTCGCGGGGAGGAGATGGCGGCACCGCCGGGGGCCCTGTCGCTGGCGCGCGCGTGCACCCTCGGGTGCGCATGCCGCCGTCGACCGGCTCCATCGTGGCGCCCTTTGCCCCGGCGGTGGATGGCTGACGAGGTAGGTTAGGGTTTTTTTTTTCCCTTCTTTTCTCTGTTTCTCTCGATCCGATCGGATCCAGGCATCTCTTTCGTTGTTCTTTCCCCAAACACTAGATCGATAGACTAGGAGCTCTAATACCATTGTTAGTTTCGTTCTAGGATCACTAGCCATCGATCTAGATGGGTTATCATTTCTTCGCTATGTGAGTCATCAAGAATAGTACGCATTGTACTAGAATAACTGAAATACAAATGGGGATTAGGTTTAGATGAGACCAGTGGGGCTTGATGTCGAGGATTGGCCGTCCGTCACCATATCGCGCTCCTGTGCAATGGTGATGTCTATGATGCGGTTGGGTCGCCGGCGTCGGTGGTGGAGTCGCCAGCATCGGTTGTCGTCGTTGGGGCGTCGGTCGTCGGTGATGGGCGATCCCGTCACTGGCTGCGTCCCCTCTCTCGATCAGTTAGGGTTTTCGGGTGAGGGTGGCGGCGGCGACGAACCTTGTTTCTTGTGCGATCGTCCCTCACCCCTTTATACGGCGCAGTGTGACAGGGGCCCACCAACCCTCTTGGGCTGGACGCCCCCGATCAGGGCGTGGTCAAGGTTCCCGTTGGACCGTTGGGCCCAACGGGGTGGAGATCAATCTAACAGGTATGTGAGCATTTAGATGCACACCATGACTAATTAGTTTGTTTAAATGAAATGGGGAAAACCAAATACCCTCACTTGTCATTTTACTCTCAGCCCTATAACTTAATTCTGTACATAAACCCCCTTATAGGTCAATTTCTCTTCCAAATTCACACATTTATCAAGTTTTTTCATGACTTTTCAAAGTTGCTCAATTTCTCATGCCTAGAGGGACTGTAACATGTTCACTAAGTTGCCCCTACCATCCGACCAAAAAAGTGTGTTAAACATTGGTATTGTATCCCATTACAGTTTCCAGGGTAATTAAACACATCAAATCAATCTAATAAAGGCTTTAGTAGACACAAATATGGAGAAAAAAGTATGATTTTACATCCGAGATAGCCCCGGGCAACTTCACCACCAAAGGGACATGTTAATTGGAGGCCGACGTGGCATGGTGAATTCCATGCACAACCAAAAAATAATAGCAAAAAAAGGTTAATACATGTGAGAAAGTGGAAGAGAAGTTGACTTATAGGGGGATTATGTATAAAATTGAGTTGTAAAGGGCAGAACGAATAGGCAATTGAATTGTAGGGTAGTATTTAGATTTTTCCCAAAATGAAATCTATTCTAATGGATATAACTTAATGGCTACAAAATATGGGAAAAGGAAGTGACATGAGAGCCTCGTTAATTTGTACGTAGTACGTACATGTAGTAGCATGCTTATGAGGAGAGACCCGGGGAGGGCCTTTTTTCCCTTAAAGTTAGATTTGATGGTTATAAAAATTTGGGCATTCGATTTAATCTAATGGTGTAAAATGGCTAGATGATTTGTGTTTTCCTTTGAATTTTTAGGATTTTTTCTAATTTATTAGAGCGTTATGTGGCGGTGTATAGTAACCCTCTGAAGAAGGTTTAATGGATTTTTAAAATATAATAGATAGAAGATAGATAGATGGATGGATAATATTTATATAGATAAGTTTGAATCTAAAATAAACTGTATTCAAGGCCGGAGAGAATGACGTTCAGCTAGGGTAATCTATACACAAAGATCTATCAAACTGTTTCTTCTATCCAAGGTCACAGCTGCAGCAGACCCAGCGGTTGAGTGAGTCGAGTGCACGCTAAACTAAATTTGCATTCTTCTCTTCTCTTTTTTTTGGAAAGGTTACATAAACTTTTCGTTCGATGAGCTATTAATTAAAGTAACCAACGGTGTAGATTAACAACACAAATGAACCTGCTTTTTACTAAATAATATAGGGGTATATACTGTATAAAATTGGCATTGGATTCCCTACATTGCGTCTCTTGTTGCTGACAAACTGTATATATATGCGTGGACTCTGGTAATATTTTTTTTTGCCCCATGTACATTGGTTCACACATCCTGAGAGTGGGGTAGTACCTATTTTCAGGAATTTAAAATAGTAGGTTAGCATCCCAAGGTATTAATATATATATACATATATATACACATATATATACATATACATTCATACATATACATACATATATATATACATACATACATATATATACATATATACATACATACATACATATACATGTACATATATACATATAACATACATACATATATACATACATATATATATACATACATCCATATATATATATACATACATATATATGTATATATATATATGTATGTATGAATATATATATGTATGTATATATGTATGTATGTATGTATATATATATATATAGTGTGATTGAATACACTCAGTTGTCTATTCTTTGAAAATAAATGTACACTAGCCATGACATTTGGTATCTCAATAACATCTGTTACTATAGTATGGTGCAAAGAATGCTTTGTTCATGGACTAATTTATGACGAAAATTTACGTTCTTGTACATGGTGACATTCGTAAAGCTCTCTTTTTTCCTCAACGGGCCGGAAGTGTCACTGGTCTAAAATTTTGATCATTCATCATTTATAAGTTCTACAGGTGATAGCGACAGGCAGCACAGGTTCGATTAGGAAATGGAATTGATGACTCCACTGTAGTTCAGTCACCAATAGCGCGCAGCAGAACAATATTACATTATCGAGTGTCTTGGCGCTTCGTAAGTTGTCGCAACCCATCAGTTAATTCAATAAAAATACTAAAATAACAGAAAAGGCCAAAAAGGTTTCTGAATATGACCTTTTTTGTTACGTTGAACGCATACTCCTACAACATTATTATTTTGATCCCTTTCTAGCATGCATTACGTCCTTGAGTGCTACTATATATATACTACTATCTCCCAAACTTCTCCATAATATTAAATTCAGCCAAAACTGATATCAGCTCCGGCAGTTATCATGCCTGAATTATAACAACACATCACACATACCAAGGCGGCAAGCAAGGAACCATCCACAGAAAAACTTTAGGTTCCGCAACATGACAACAACCACAAGGCTAATGGCAACATAACAAATACTCCTTCCTTTTCCGTTCTCGTTAAACATATATTCCCAAAGTAGACATTAAGGGCTCCTTTGGAATACATGATTTCTAAAACACAAGAACAAGAAAAATATAGGAATAGAGTGTCATGCATTTAGGATTCATACAGGATTTCAAAATGTACGAATTTATGAATTCATGTGTTTAGATGGTTCATAGGAAATAAAATAGAAAATATGGGAATTATGTGAAAATTGTTTTCTGAAAGAGAGAGTTAGAGAGAGAATGAGATAGAGTGCATGGGACTTCTCAAAGGAAATGAAAACAAGAGGTATGAGCAAATGTTTAGATTCCATAGGAATTGTGTTGAAGGAAGGAAATCCATAGGATTTTTGCAAATGTCATTCCTTTGTTCCAAAGGAGCTTATAGGAAATCTTTCCCTAGGATTGAAATCCTAAAACTTTTCTGTGAAATTCCTCCAATCCAAAGGAGCCCTAACTCCGATGAGTTAAGATGGGGCAGTTAGAGAAGTGAAAAGGAATCTAAAAGAAGATATTCATGTTTATGGATAATATGTGTACTCACTCCAGTTTTTTAAAAAATAGAGACATACTTGATTGCCTGGACACACGTTTAAACACTACCAGATTTTTATCCTACTGCCAGAGAGATCATTACAAGAACACAAGTTGAGTTACAATAGGTATATGTTATTGTCACCATTTTATGAAATGGTCGTAATATATGGAGAATATTTTCATAAATATGTTGCGTTATGATAATCTTAATTTATATAGATTGCAATAGATAGGTGATGTTGCCACCACCACACAAAATGGTTGCAATTTATAGACAATACTGCCATGAATATCTTGCATTGCGATAATCTTGATTTTTATTGCAATAGTTAGGTTTTATTGACACCATTGTAAAAAACTGTTGCAGCATGTGCCATGAATATTTTCTATTGTGATAATCCTTTTTTTGGTGCAACACCATTTTGTGAAATGGTTGCAATATGTCGTGAATGCTGCCACAAATTTTTTCGGTTGCCATACTCTTGAATTTCGTTGCAATAGCCAGTTGAGCAAATGGTGGACAAGCTCATACTCATGTATAGTTAAAAAAATAGTATGGAAAGTTCTGTATACGTGAGCTCATAGCCCAATGATGTGGTTGTTGTTGGAGAGAGGAAGATCTTGAGTTGGAACCTCATAGTCTACAAGATTACAAAATTATCCAAAACAAATTATAAATGCATGGCTAGTGACATGGCAACATTGCTAATGGCCTAAAAATTTCAAAATATATTTTTGTTTTTTTATTTGAATTTTTTTACCCATCATGCATGAGCCTCATTTGAGGGTAAATCCGTTGTAAGTGATGTCTAATACAACGCCTTATGCCGTGGCAAAACATACTATTGCCACGAGATCAGCCATTTCAACTAGCATAAAATGCAATGCCTCATTGCGTGGCAATAACTATTTCTATTGCAATGAAACATAAAAGTCGTTATACAAATTTTAGACCACACAAGTACTTGTCACGGCTCGCAATGACCATAATATCGTGGCAATTGATAGTTATTGCCACTATACAGACCCTATTGCCACGTTGCCAATGTGAAAGGCCAAAAATTTTAGAGGCAATTTGGAAATTGCATATAATAGTTTTACCCTATAAACACTTAAGATAAATTTTTAATTACCACACTTTATTACATTTGTCATGTAGACTGCGACGGAGCCATGACTGGCATATGACAAAGACCAACTTGCACGCACTCATTGTAATGAGAGAGCTTGAGGCCGCTACTAGAAATTTACCCTATTGCCACGTAGCACATTACAACAATCCAAAATTTGTTGCCATAGGAATGTATTGCTACAATAAATCTAATAAAGCTCCGGGTCCAGATGGATTTCCTGCTGAGTTTTATCAAATCTTTTGGGATACAATTAAAGCTAACCTTATGGAGTTATTTAAAGAATTTCAAAATGGAGATTTACCTTTACATTCTCTTAATTTTGGTACTACTATTTTGTTACCTAAATGCAAGGAGGCAATTAGAATTCAGAAACATAGACCTATTTGCTTATTAAACGTTAATTTTAAAATTTTTACTAAAGTGGCTACTAATCGGTTGGTTGGAGTTGCTCAAGAGGTGATAGGTTCAACCCAAACGGTGTTTATTCCAGGTAGGAATATTATGGAGGGTGTGGTGATTTTACATGAAACATTGCATGAATTGCATAGGAAGAGGCACAGAGGTGTAATTTTTAAAATTAATTTTGAGAAGGCGTATGATAAGGTCTATTGGTCTTTTGTACAAGTTCTAAGAATGAAAGGATTTTCATCTAAATGGTGTGATTGGATTGCTTCTTTTATTCAAAGAGGACATGTTGGTATCAAAATTAATGACCAAATTGGGCCAAATTTTCAGACAAAAAATGGTTTGAGACAAGGCAATCCTTTATCTCCAATTCTTTTTAGTTATTGATATGCTTGCTATATTGAATAAAAGGGCAAAGGATGATGGTCAGATTGTTGAAGTTGTCCCTCATCTTATTGATGATGGTCTTTCTATTTCACAATATGCTGATGATACTCTAATCGTTATCTTTACGGACCATGATATTGACAAAGCAAAAAATATGAAGTTGATATTAAATGTCTTTGCACAATTATCTGGTCTTAAGATTAACTGTCATAAAAGTGAGTTATATTGTTTTGGTGAATCAAAAGACAATGAGCATTTTTATTTTAATTTGTTTTGGGGAATCCCAATGTATTTTATGAATTTAAGCATGGAGAAAAAACTTAGTACTCCCTCCGTCTCAAAATTTAACTACCTGAGCAATTCAAATTTGTCTTAAAATACAACTAGCTCTACACACCTACCCCATCTCCACCAATCACAACCATCCTTCTCATCAACCCTCTCCTCTCAACCAATCATAACACTCCATTTCCTTAACCTTAATTTCTCCAAAAAAACGGCATAAGTGCTTATATTTTGAGACGGAGGTAGTAATTGGAAAGGTAAAATGTTATCAGTGGGGGGTAGGTTGGTGTTGATTAATTCCGTGCTTTCAAGTTTAGTGATGTTCATGGCTTCATTATTTTGAGATCCCAAAAGGTGTCCTTCAAAAGATGGATTTTTATTGATCTTGTTTTCTTTGGCAGAATGATAGTCATGAGAAGAAGTACATGTTAGCTAAATGGAGTGTTTTATGCCAACCAAAGGACCAAGGGGGGTTGGGCGGGCATACATAATTTTGAAATTCAAAATAGGTGGCTGTTGAGTAAATGACTTTTCAAACTTATCAATGAAGATGTTGTTTGGCAAGATTTACTCAGGCGCAAATATTTTAAAAAATAAAACAATACAAGGCCACCGGGGTAGTCAAAAAAGCTAGTGACTCTTTTCTTGCTTTGGGTTCTTTTACAGTGAATAATGGCACTCAGATTAGATTCTAGGAGGATATTTGGATTGAAAATAGACCATTTAAACTTTAATTTCCATCTTTATATCGTATTTTTCGGAAAAAGAGTGATTCTGTTGCAACTATTTTGTCAACTGTTCCATTAAATATGTATGTTCAAAGATCCTTATTTGGTAACAATAGACTTCAATGGTATAACATAGTTGCAAGTATTTTATATGTTAATCTGAACAATCAGCCGGACTTATTTAGATGGAATTTGCATCAAAATGGGAAATTTCAGTGCGTTCTATGTATCTTCCTATAATAAACAATGCTTATGTGTGTAGAAATAGAGGCATTTGGAAATTGAAAATACCGTTGAAGATAAAAGTGTTTCTTTGGTACTTATTCAAGGGAGTTGTTTTAACGAAAGATAATTTAGCGAAAAGAAATTGGGTTGGTAGTTTAAAAGTGTTGTTATACACAATGAAACTATCCAACATCTATTCTATGATTGCCATTATGCTTAGTTCATATGGAGAATTGTTTATATATCTTTGGGTATAAGAGAGCCACATCGTTTTGATGATTTGGGGGGATTGGATGATTGGCAATGGCGTTCAGTTCAAAAAAAACTGATGTTAATAGGAGCATATGTAATTTGTTGGATTCTTTGGTTAAGTAGAAATGAGGTGGTGTTTGACAACTCCTACCAAAAACATATTTGCAGATCCTTTTCAAAGTGACATATTGGCTGCGGTTTTGGACACACCTACAAAGATATGAAGAGAACAAGAAAGCCATTTCGATTGCATGTCACAAGATGGAGATTTTGGCTATGCAAGTTTTTTTTGGTATTTTGGTTGGAGATTTAGTAATAGAATTAAATAATGCTATCTCTGTAATGCTTAATGTTTCTCTTGTTGCTTAGTGGATTTTTGGCTACATATTTAAGCCAGATGTGATAACTTTTAAATTTTGTAATAATTTGCTGTAACTTTCTTGGAGTCAAGACCGGATAATCCATTATCTAAAACTGTACATCCTATTGCTATCTTGGTTTCCCTTTTATAGATGGGGGGCGGAGGGACTAGCTCCGCGCATCTTTTATCTTCCTGATTTACATATGGGCACCGGCCCCATAAGAACGTCTGGTTAATTTCTGCTTGTCAGAGAGAGCGATCAATCATATAAGGAACCGTCACGAGATAGCCCATCTCAGCGTGTTGGCTGGTGGCTTGGCGCGCACAAGAGATCGATCGACAGCAAACAGCCAGTTGCTGTAAGTATATCTCGAAGCCCAAGGCCTGATGCACCTACAGTAAAAATAAATTAAAAAAAAAAAACAAACGATGGCCCTGGATGCATATATATGCAGCTAGCAGAGGAGTAAATGGCCGAAAGCTTGCATGCATGCGTACGTCACTATACGTGTGTAATTGTGAATACGCCGTCCGATCAATATATCTATTGATCGATCGCTGCATGGAACAGTAGATCGTCATAAATTTTGACGGAGCAGAATTACGCGTACTGCCTGTACACACGGTCTTTGGTCATCTCATGCATATATGAGCACATCACCACCTATCGGGTTTAACAGTGTACTTTTGATTGAAAATGCAAAATAATCAGACGCCTTTTGTCTTAAATTAGTTAGCGAGCTATTTACACGAAATCCTGTTCCGAATAGCCACTCTAGGGACTATTCGGAAAGCAGTTTCTGCACGGGAATTTTAGAGAAATTCTGTTCATAGAATTTTTACCTTTCGACATCATTTGGATCGACTTAACCAATCCTATAGAAACCTCAGAAAAATTTCCTTCACTCTTTGTTCCGGTGCAAAATCACATGAAAAAATCCATCCACTCCAACCTCTTTTTCCGATTCCTTCGCGTTGGTACGAGGCAATCAACCACTAATGAAATTGATGCAATTAGTGAACAAAGGAGGAGGAAGAGAAGAGGAAGATCAACTACTAACAAAACTCATGGCTTTGACGTCGGGTGGCACGCAGCAGCGGGGCAGCGGTACGAGGAGCATGCCCGTCAGAGCGACGTACGACGCCGGCGGAGATCCAGATCCCGCTCAGAGGAAATGGCGTCGGCCAGGTAGTCGGCGGCGAAGCCCGTCCGAAGCCGCGAATTGCTCGTCCGACGACGCGTAGGCAGGGGATTTGAGTCTCCTGACGGCATATGAAGATCAACGGCCACGGCCTCGACACCGGCATCCTGCCATCCCATCGACGGCGATAGGGCTCATCTAGGGGATCCCACACACATAGATCGACGACGACGGCCGACGGGGTCGATGCCGGCCACGCGGGGATAGGGCATTCGAGTCCACCACTACTACAAAACACCTAATCGGGGATGCCATGATAGGTGGTGGTTCCGCAAAAACCGCCACCTATGAGCTGTTTCGCGCTTGAACATGATTGTAGTGTTAATAACCGCCACCTATAGTCCACCATAGGTAACGGTCCAAGAAAGAAACCGCCACCTATAGTCCACCATAGGTAACGGTCCAAGAAAGAAACCGCCAACTATACTCTCGCTAGAGAATAGATGGTGGTTTATAACAAGAACCACCACCTATAGTCGCAACATAAGGTGGCGGAAAAGAATAGGGCAAGTCCTCATACCGGCGGCGGAAAAGAACTGGTGAACCTGAAGACGACGCTAAAATCAAGAGATTGGTGAAGGAACAGATGCATATCGCTTTGTCTTCTTTCCAAGCAAAACTAATAGAGAAGAATCCGACCCTCGTACAACCAGATATACCTGTAATAATAGAAGAGGTCACGGATGTTGTACACGATGATCCAACACCCGCGACTAACGCGAAGCAGTTTACAAGCCCAGGTGGAAAGGTTAGTAGTTGCGCGTCTACTGAATCAACTGAGACCGTCCATACTGAACCAGAGCAATTTCCTGTGGACGACATCACTTGCCTGCAGGCTCCATGTTCCCCTCCAGAACAACATAACACAAGAGATTGCTCGGGGCATGGCACATCCTATAGTACCAGGGCTGACAATACATTGCAGATCATTGCCACCGGGGTAC